>VSMD01070984.1:0-21660 GCA_008750895.1 Mirza zaza
TAGAGATGGGGTCTCGCTCTTGCTCAGGCTGGTCTCGAACTCCTGAGCTCAAATGATCCGCCCACCTCGGCCTCCCAGAGAGCTAGGATTACAGGCTTGAGCCACCGCGCCCGGCCACATCTATATTTTTTTAACTTTAAAAATGTTTCAAATAAGGCCGGGCGCGGTGGCTCACGCCTGTAATCCTAGCACTCTGGGAGGCCGAGGTGGGTGGATTGCTCAAGGTCAGGAGTTCGAAACCAGCCTTAGCAAGAGCGAGATCCCGTCTCTACTATAAATAGAAAGAAATTAATTGGCCAACTAATATATATAGAAAAAATTAGCCGGGCATGGTGGTGAATGCCTGTAGTCCCAGCTACTAAGGAGGCTGAGGCAGTAGGATCGCTTGAGCCCAGGAGTTTGAGGTTGCTGTGAGCTAGTCTGACACCACGGCACTCACTCTAGCCTGGGCAACAAAGCAAGACTCTGTCTCAAAAAAAAAAAAAAATGTTTCAAATGCACATACACACAGGAAAATACATAAAACTTACATATATATAGCGCAATGAATAATTAGGAAGCAAATATCCATGCAACCACCCCAGGTTAAAAAAAAACATAGACCAAGGTGGGAGAATTGCTTGAGGTCAGGAGTTCGAGATCAGCCTGAGCAAGAGCAAGATCCCGTCTCAAAAAAACAAAAAACGAAAAACATAGACATTACCAAAACCCAGAAGCCCCCTGTATTCTTCCTTATTCATAACCCTCTCTGGCAGAGATAACCACTTTTCTGACTTTTGAGATCGATTTTCTTTATAGGTTTACTGCCTATGTATGCATCTCTAAACAATACCAGTTAGTTTTGCCTGTTTAAACTTTATGTGAATGTAATCATACCAGTATATAAATCTTTTGTGTCTTGATTCTTTCATTCATCATTATGTTTGTAAGATTCATCCATATTGGTAAGTGAGCTGTGATTTATTTTTATTGTTGAATAGTATTTCAGTGTTTAAATCTATTACAGTTACTTTATCCAGTCTACGAAGAAGGACTTCTGGGTTATTTGTTATCTATAATATAGATTATTTGAAACGTATTGATATTTGCCTTATGGCCTAATATGTGGCCAGTTTTTGTAATGCTCCATGTAGGCTTGAGAAAAAGTTTTGTTTTTTTATCTGAGACAGAATCTCACTTTGTCACCCTGGGTAGAGTGCAGTGGCATCATTGTAGTTCACTGCAACCTCAAATGCCTGGGCTTAAGCAATCCTCCTGCCTCAGCCTTCCAAGTAGCTAGGACTACAGGCTCACGCCACAACATGTGGGCAATTTTTCTATTTTTAGTAGAAACAGGGCTTCGCTTTCACTCAGGCTGGTTTAGAACTCTCAAGCTCAAGGGATCCTCTCACCTAGGCCTCCCAGAATGCTAGGATTACAGGTGTGAACCACTGTCCCCAGCTGAGAAAAAGTTATTATCTAAAGGCTGGGCATGGTCTATGAATATTTCTACTTCCTATTGTCTTAAACTCAGACTTCCTCCTTTTTTTCATTACCTGCCTGGCATCTATAGGTTGCATTTGTTATCTCTGGAAGCTGGTTGGGGTAAATCTTCTCTTTTTAAATATATTTTCTATATTATGAAAGCCTGGGCTTGAACTGCAGCAGACTAATGAATGCTAAATAGCAAGAATAATTTCCCAACTATTTCAAGTTCAATATCCCAGATATGGGCAGTGGAGAGGGATGCGAGGCTTGAATTTGAATAAGGGCCAAGCTGTGGGAAAGCAAAGAGCATGGTGGGAAGATGGATGAAACTTGCCATTTGTGTGAGGACTCTTGACGTGATTCTAGGGTCAGAGTTCCTGTCATCTATCTGCTGGCTCTTTGGACCACTCCGCCACTCCTATGCTTTCCAAGTCTGTATCCATGAGTGGCATCAATTGTCTCTTGGACTGCTCACATCCAGATGGTGAGTAAAAGTGGGGAGCAAAACAGTGGTGGCCCCTTCCCCTATCTGTCTCATCAGCTCAGAGCCAGCTGTTTAGGGTCCAGATGCCACACACCCTTGGAGCCCCCAAAATGCCTTTATTCAAATGAGTTTAGGGCTGAATTTAGGACTTCAGAATTCTGAGACTCTCCTATCAATGAAGGAGGTCATAGGACATAGTGAGGTTTTCCGGCCTCCGCTGTCACCAGAGATGGAAGACAGTTACCTGCAATGCACCTTGTCCTCAAGATGAAGTATTGGGAGCTCTGTGTAAAATCTCTGCCCTCCCCATTCACCAGAAAGAGAACTGAAACATTGGGCCTTCCACAGAACCCTGGTGCTCTGTTCCCCTGGCTCCTAAATTCTTCAGCTCTGCTCTGTTCAGACCCCGCCCTCTTTCCCTGCTCCCCAGTGCCCGCCCTCCCTCAGGAATGGCTGTCACATGCACCTGCAACTTAGGAACCTGATCCAGGTGGAGGGGGTGGGGAAGGAAGCCCTGGGCGCCTTTGTCTGGCTTTAGCTAGACACTTCTCCTCTCCTTTTGTGTTGGCAGGGAATTTATCCCGGTCCTCAGCCACTGACCTCAGGAAAAGGTGAGTTTGGGGGACTTATAGCTCTTTCAAGGCCTAGCTAGGGGAAAAGCAATGGGTCTGGGCCGTGGGTTTATAGTCCCTTATGTCTCATTGCTTAACATTTGCTCCCCTTAATATTTCTGATCAAAAACCTTCAAATATCCTTCCCTGAGCTGTACAGAATTCATCCTCTTTGGTAAGGGAAGGCTTACTAAGTTCCTGGTAGCCCCATGGGATAGGGGAGAAATTAGGGGAAAAAAAGGAGTATCCAGGCCACAGGGTGTTGTTGAATAAAAGAGAGTGGGAGAAGCTTGTTGTTGTCAGTGACTTATAGGTGAGAGGGCAGATCAGCTATTGGATAGTCTTAGGGAGATTTGGTGATCAAGGACCACAGATCAGCGCTGGATGGCTCAGATAAATAGACCAATGTGGAGAGGCCCTAAGGAGAGCTGGGCAAAGGCTGTAGAGCTCCAAGCAGAGAGGGCAGGGCCTGGAGGCATAGATCAGGAATCCAGGTGGAGGCTGGGAGATTTCAATGACTATGTAAATAAGCATACAAAATCAGCACCTGTTTATTTGGCTCCCATGGCTGAAGGCTGATTAGAGTGGGTCAGCCCTCTGAGAGTGTGGGTGTCTGAGCATGTAATGGCCCCTTTAAGATATCAGGCTCTGATTTGTGGTCCTGAAAATCTCTAGCTGACACATCCTCCTGGCTCTGGGTTTGGGATTAGCTCATGGGATGGGGCTGATGAAATCCCAGGAAATTCAGTCTTTATTGGCTTTAGGCCCAGAGGCCCTTTCCAAACAGCCGAGAGGGTCTACACAGGGCTCTTGTTCTTTCTGAGAGAAGAAAATGCCCCCACCCCATACCACTTCCGTTGGGGAGCAGCATGAGAGGAGACTGGGCCCTCCCATCCTGAGCCTGGATTAGGTAGGAAGGAGGAGTCTGCATTTATCTGGAGGAGCCTGCAGTTTTCCTCCTAAATAGAGGGGCCTGGGAAACTGAAGTGTCCACATCCAGGAAGTCCTAGGAAGTCAAGGTGAGGCTTGTCTTTCTCTCCCTGTCCTTCCTCTCTTCCTCACCCTCTCTCTTAGCATCTTTCCTTTCACATCTCCATTCTTGCCCTGCTGGTCATGCAACTTCATCTCTTGGAGAGTATCTTTTTCTTCTTTTCCAGCTCTGTCTCCATCTCCTCACCACTTCTTTTTCTTTCTACAGCTGTAGCCAGCTGGAAGGGCATTCAGGTACCTGGGCAGGCTCCTCCCTGCGACGGACCTTCAGCTTCCTCTTGGGCATGACCGGAAAGGCCAAGGTAGGAGTCAGGTGGGGAAGCAGGAGGCCTGGGACCCACTGCCCTCCCCTATTCCCTTTCTCTTCATCCTACCATCACTGACCCCTACCCCCCCCTTCAACTTTCCCTATTAGAGACTCAGGGCAATAGTTCAAATTTTAAGGGAACACATGCTATCTCTCTTAGCCTCAGGCTGTGTCCCAGTAAATTACCTTTTCTCTGCTTTCCCCCATGCCTCTGGCTTAGCAGCCAGCTGTGGACAGCTGGAGGGGGAAAAGGGCCAGGAGCCTGAGAAGCTGAGGAATGGCCTAGCTCTTCCCCTCTTTAGGCCTCACATAGCTAAGAGGTGGGCAGCAGAAATCTTAACCATTGGACATAATAATGATAATAATTACAGCAATACTTTTTATTTTTTCGTAGAGTATTAGGGTTTGCAAAGTGCTTTTACACTCATAATTTTATGGGTGGATACGGCAGCTGAAGGAGTTGAAATCAGACCACAGGCAGAGTGGAAAGTATATGATTATGGAAGCACATGCATACCCATATGTGTGTGGCCTGTTCTGATCCCTGGAAGTAAGAGCACATTGCTCTTGTTCTTATTACCAACCCTCAGGCTCTGGTGAAACCTGGAGCTCTGTCTGCTGCTTAAATTCATTTCCACTTTGTTCATTTACTGGCAGAATGAGCCATCCCCCTTTTCCTCTCATGACCTCCCCAAGTATGCATGTACTTTCCAACCTGGGGTGGCTTCTGAGCATTGAGAAAAACTCCAGAGGAGATATCATCATATTCACCTTGAAGAGCCACGGGATTCTCACCCAGTAAGGTTACTTGGGCTCTGCCTGGCTCTACCCACAGCATCAGAGCTCTCCCTCTGCCAGCCTTTTAGCCAGGATTCCCTTTTCTCAGGGTGGGCTGGGAAGGTCCAGATGAAAGCACATTGTGTTGTTGGCCATGGGTGGGGAGTTGGCCATGGGTGGGGAGTTGAGGGATGGAGGCACGAGAGGAGGCAATTCTCAGAAGGGGAGCATTAGAGAATCTAAAAGCTGGCAGGAGAGGGCAGGTAGGGTACTGAGGATTCTTTTCTCCCATCTGTAGAGAACAAAGCAAATACAGAGACCTTGGGGTCTGATTCCCATCTCCCCACAGGCTCTCTCAGTTCAGGGTAGGAGAGTGTTCTGTTGGAATCACCCTTGTTTCCTGCTGTGGGAGTGGTTGGGGAAGTCAGTTCTGCCCAGGGGCCATCCGGATCACAGTTAGTCTCTGTTTGCCCACCCTTGGCCTAACAGTCTGGTGGAGGATTGAGTAACCTGGGGTAGGGGAATGTGGGCAGAGACTCTGGAGCTCAGATTGGGAACAGGAAAGAGCCAGGGCAAGTCAGGACATTGCCTTGCCTGGCCTTTCCTCCCCAGGGTCTGTGGTCCTATCTTCTTCTGTTTCCTTCTCTGTCATCTCCTAGTACATCTTCCTTCCACCTTCATGAATGTTTGGGCCTGCTTCACTTAATCTCTTCCTCCCCCACCCCCAGTATAGGAGGAGGGGGGACATAAGCAGGTAAACATCAGGGGGGTGGGGCTAAAGAGAAGCTCAGCCAAGCAGTGAGAGAAGGAAGTGGCTTATTCCTTCCTACTTGACCAGCATTGCACAACTGATGAAACACTTTCCCAGAGGTCATCTCATTTAATTCTTATAACAACTGTGGCAAAGATAAGCATTTTGATTTCTATTTCACAGGACAAGATAAGTTAAAGTTACTTGCCCAGGATCCCACAGCTAGTAAGAGGAGGCAATGTATTGCAAACCCAGAGCTTTTGCTATATGTTGCCGCTGCTTCTCTCAGTAAACCTAACACAACAGTTTGTCCTCTCTCATCCTTCCCTTCTTCCACCAGCTTCTGCTGAATGGCCAGTGGAGGCAGTTAGGCCTTAATCACCCCCTTCCAGAATATACAAGGTCCAAAGTATAATAGTAAGAAGAAAAACAAGCTACCTCCTGGACAGTGTAGAGTTTAGATATCTCCCGGAGCTTCATTCCTTTATCAGCTGGCCAAAACTCTGACAACCAGGTTCTTCCCTGGGAACTCCTCCTGCTCCTGAAATGGGAAGGACACATTTTGTCAAGATAAATGGGCTAAAGAAGGTGGTGCCTACTTTTAGATTCTGGCAGGAATTTTTGTTTTTGTGTATCTAAAAAAATAATTTCTGAAAATCTGGACGATATCACTGGATAAAAGTTGAGAGGGGGGTTGGAATGAAGAAGCAGTTTGGAAAAAGGAGTGGGAGATGCCAAGGAGAAAGGAAAAGTGTTCACTGTTTGAGAGGATACAGAAAATGGAAATTGAGTCAAGCTGCAGGACAAGCTCCTTAAACACAGGTGTTTTTAAAGGTAAAACTGTTTTCTCTACCCTTCTACTTCCCTACCCCACTCCCAGTCCCCTTCCTTGTTATTCATTTCTTAAGAGGAAGAAGAGGGTACAGGGTGAGGGGTAGGGTAACAAACAGCAAGTGGAATGGAAAGTGGACTGAAGACTGAGGTGGGAGACAGAAAAGGTTGGAGGGGCAGTCCTCTTCTTTCATAGAGACCTTCTAAGTATGAGTTTGGGGACTGAGATGTCCCTTGACAAACCCTGAGGTTCAAGCCCTAGGTTTATTGGTACCCAGGCTGGAGTTTGGCCCTTTAAGATTCTATCTTAGCTTGCAGCACCCTCCCACCCCAGGCCTGGGAGCAAAGCTGAGGTCCCAGCCCAGCCCTAGTCTCTGGGCCCCTAGTGGGCGGAGCCTTGAGGCCAGGATTCTGCCGGCTGGCTGTCTGTTTTTAAATTTAGCACATTCCTCAGCCTTGGCTGCCCAGTGGGGGTAGGTAAGTCTGGAGTTCTGGGGCCAGAAGCTTCTGGACTGCTGGTTTTGGGGAGTTCCCATAGGTATCCCCTGCAGGTGCAAGCTGGAGGAGCCAGCCTTAGTCCTGGGAAAGTTCTTTCTGCTTTCTAATTTCCACCCAGCCTGGACTGGGCATGGTTTATTTCCTCTCCTTTTTTTTTTTTCCTGGCCTTTGCTATATAAGGATTCTAAACAGAAAATGGGTGAAGAAAGAGGTGAAGGAGTTGCTAGGCAGGAGGGGAAGCCAGAGGGGCAGTGTTGGGGCGGTGCTGGGGGTGAGGAGCCCAACCAGCTCAGCCCGTGGTGAGGCAGTGGAGCCCAAAATAGTGGCAGAAGCTAAAATTGGCACCTACAAGAGTGCTGAGTTGAGCTTGAAACCTGCAGCCTGGCCCTGCTGAGCCAGGGCACAGAGTTGCTGGATCTGGGTTGGGTTTCCTTTCCCTCCTCCCACACCTTTTGGGAACAGAATCTGGCAGGACTCTGCAAACAGAATGCTCTATGCTGGGGCTCTCTGTGCTTCTGGTTTCTCCAGAGAAAGAGACCCTGAGAGGCAGAAATGAACTGCAATGTTGAGTCATTGTAGCTACAGTGGAGGAGAATTTTCCCAATAGCAGGAAACTCACAAAAAGTGGAGGATGGCTCAGGCTAGGGCAAAGGGTCGGGAGAGATGAACGTCCCAGCTCATCCCCCATCTTGTGAAGAGACTGGCTGTGCCCTAACTGCCCCTGACTAGGGCAGGCTGGTTTCTAGTCTTTCGGTTTCGGCTTAACTTACAACAGAGCGAACTGGGGTTAGACACATGGAAGGACTTCCTCAGCTTCTTAGCCTTTAGTAAAGGTGGCAAATACCACCCTCCTCCCCCAAAGTGTCTGGCAGAAGCGGAGCTAGGAGGCGGATGGAAGGCCCCAGAGGGGTGGGGGCTTGTGGGAGAATTCCCTCCTCTCTATTCTTCGACCTCAGGGAGTGAATCCTCCCCTTCACGCCGACTAAAGACCCAGCCTTTAGTTCCCCTTTGATGTTTCCACCCCCTCGCCACCCCTACCCCCAATCGTAAAAAGGGTCTGTGGGCTCAGGCCTGCTTTGTTGGGCTGCGTAAGCCAGGAAGGAACTGGTCCCGGTTCCCTGGAGAGTTGGGGGCGGATGGAATCCTCCAGCCTTCGAATCTTTTTAAGAACTGAAGTAATGCGGTGGGGGAAGGGAGGGAAAAGGGAAGACCAGTGTCCAGTGAGGGCCAGAGCTGGGTTTTAGGAAAAGCAGAGTTAAGAGGCGAGTGTTGGGCTAGAGGGCGCCCCCAGGCGCTAGCGAGGAAACAGGCAGAGGGGCCCCTCAAACCTGTCCAGGGACCTTTGTACTTCTCCAAGCTGCCCCAACACAAACCCCGGAGTCCGGTCCCGCGCGCCGCCACCCCGCCCTCCCTGCGCTCCGCCTCTCCCCTTCCTGAGCTGGGGCGGGGGAGGAGACTCGGGTTTGAGGAACTGGCTCTGGGTGCCGGGCGAGGGGAGCCAGACTTCCTGTCCCCGAGATCGACGCGTGCGGGCCGGACCCCTCCCCTAGCCGTCCCCCAACAATAGCTGGACGCTTGGGTCCGCGCCACGTTCTTCCCGGCACCCCCCATCCAATTATGTCTCGGATCGAGTCCCTCACGCGGGCGCGGACCGAGCGGAGCAAAGAGCTGGCGAGCAAGGTGGGCTCCGAAATCCCTCTCCCTCCGCCGCGGTCCTCAGGGTGCCCTCCGACCCCCGGCACCCGCAACGCACCCTCTGTACCCCGCCTGCTTTCTGGGCGCCAAAATCGGGCGGAGCGGTGGATCCGAGAGCGGCGGGACGGGGTGGGTGGGGACTGAGTGAGTGGGGAGGGGGTTGGGGGAGCAGTAGATGCGACCCGCACCTCCAGCTCCACCGCGCAGATTCTGTGCTGGGATCCCGGGAGAGAGCGGTTCTGGGGTTTGGTCGCCTCCGATCCGGCGGGACTGAGTGTTTTAGGCCCCTCGAAAGAAAGTTGCTCCGGTAAGAGACGGAGCGGGAAGAGGGAGGTATGTGTGTAGAAGGTGGGGGTGGTGGAAGCTCTCCGGCACCCCATCTCCGCTGGGGTTCCGCCAGGTTGCTCACGGCGATGTCCCTCCACCCCCTAGTCACAGGCTTGGTCGTTCCCCCTTTGTCCCCGCCATCCGGCGGAGGGGGTGGTTTCCCGGCTTCCTCCCACCACTACCACCACCCCTCCAAGACAAAAGTCAGCTCCTCCTCTCCTCGCAAATGGACTTTCCAGCTGTGATTCAGTTCTCCCCTTTGGGTGGGCGGGTGGCTGGGGTCGGGAAGGCCCAGGGACAGCTTACTTCCCCCCTAGCCATCACCCTCAGGTGAAAGGAACAGAGGTCTTTGTGTAGCTGGGATCTTTCTTCCATCCTGAGCACCTCTGCCTGGAACATAGGGTGTCCCCGATCCTCATCAGCGTCACCACCTTACAAGCGCCTTGTCCTCCCAACCTGAAACAACCTGAGCCCCTTAGGCTGACCCACTTGGCACTGTTATGTGTTCCCTACCCTCCCCCCCAGCTCTCTTATTCTCTTATCTCCTCATCTTGGGGGCCCTTCGCCTGTCAATTTGGGTATAGAATTATCCTCACCCTCTCCCCCATCATGACCTCTTGGCCACTCCTTTCCAAGTATCCCTTATTCCTGTCTTTGTACCCAGGCCCATTGCCAAATGCCATGACCTCTTCACACCCCAGACCCCAGAAAACGATGAAGCTGGCTTGTAGGTGAGAGCTGAGAGCAAGGTGGTGCATGCATACAGCCCCTCCTGGCTGCTCAGCACTCACACTGTATCCATTATAGAAAGGCCAGGACCCAGGCCAGAGTTGGTTTAATCTCTGGCTCCTCTCCAACCCAGTGCCTGACCCCAGTGCCCAGTCTTTCAGGCAAGGGAGCAGTAGTACCCTTTTAGAGTCCTCAAGGGTGGTGGAAAGGCCTCCCCTCCACCTCCCTGCATGTCCCTAGCCAGGCTACCTGTCTTCATGCTAAGTTGGGAGAGGCTCCATCCTGGGGTTGGGGTGAGGGGCCAGGGCTGGATGCCGTAAAACTTTCTTAGGGGGTTGAGGTTAGGTTCTGCTAACCAGAAAGCAGCTGAAGATTTGAGTAAGGGCCTAAGACAAACAGAGGGCCAGGGTGAGCTTGCTGAAGTGTGGTGGAACAGTGGGGTGGCAGACAGGCTCTTCACAGCCCTGTGCCACTGCGCCAGGCCAGGCCCCAGCTCCAAAAGTCTGTTTATTTTTTCAACCGTTTGAGCTGAGACCCTGGAATGGAGCCAAGGGGAGCGGGAGAGGTTTTTTGAAACCACGGAAATTTGGTTCCACCCTGAAAAGGAAAGCCATGGGGGAGTCAATGGGGGTAAGCAGACCTGGCTAGGGAGGGTAGAGAGAGGCTCTGAGGGGGGTAGATACTGGGGTCCTTTTTCCATTATTGGGCTATCTGGGAGGCCAGATATTTGTGTCCTCAAGCCCTTTTTTTTTTTTTTTTGGTAGTTGGTTGGTGGGGGGTACTGGGAATCCAGAAGCCTGGCTCTTCTTTCTACCCTGGGGCTGGCCATGGGGGTCCTGGGGGGCAAGGATTTGGGAATCTGGCTGGAAGTGGGGAGAAGGGGGTTGAGTGAGTAGATCTGAGAGGGCAAGGAGGCCACAGCAGGAGGGTGGTTGTCAGTTTGGGCTGGTCGGAAGGGGAGGGCCACCTCCGGAAAGCTGTGGTTACAGAAGAGGGGAGTTGGTTCTTAGCCAACAAACCCTGGATCCCCTCTTCCCCCTCCCCCAAGCACACCAGCTGTCTCTTTTCTTTTTATACTGTGGTGGGAAGTAAAGGGGCATCCGCTGGAAAAGAAATTATTTGAGGAAGATGGTCCCCCCTGCTACCTACTTAGGGGATGGGTCAGAGCTAAGCCCTGAAACCTCACCCTTGCCTTGCTCCCTGGGACCTCCTCATAGGAAGAGAAATTTAAGTATAACCTGCCCCTTTCTCCATCCCATCCTCATAGGATATTTCCATGTAGCCCCTCCCCCCCCACCATGCTTCCTTTTTCTTTTCACTCCATTTCTATCCTTCCAGGCTGTCTTCAGTTCTCCACCCCCTCAATTCTCTCTGCTCTACTTCCTACCTCCACAAGCCCCAAACCCCACAAGTCCCCTTTCTCTCTTTAGCTCCTCATTCTTTCCTCCCTCCCTTCCCAAACCCTAATCTTCATATCCCTCAGAACAAAAGGTCCTTTTTTGCCAAGCAGAGTGCAGAGATCTGGGGATGACTCAGGAGGCTGGGGGTCCCTTTGGAATCTCTAGGACCCCAGCACTGGAGTGCCTGGTGGGCAGGTGGAGAGGGGAGCCAGGAGAGCGACTGGTCCTTTGTTCTGAGAAATGGAGAGGTGGCTGTCTTTGTGTGGAGGACTAGGAGTGTAGCCGGAGAGGAGGGCTGGGTGAGCCCAGGAGGGAGCTTAGAGGGCTAACAGTTTTAGAGTGGAGGAATTGGGGGTCCTCTGAGTGGCTTAGGCTTTTAGGGGCATGGAAAAAGATTCTAGGGGTCGTGGAGATGAGGGAAAAAGCTGGGGAGGAGGGAAGAAGTGAGGATGGGGGAAGGGAGTCTGAAGCTTAGGGGAGTCACCCAGTGACTGTGGGGGAGTTAGATGGTACTTAGAGCAGGGCCTGCTGAGGCCAACCAGAGTAGTCTGACCTCAGTCCCTCTGGCTCTGGAACTGTGACCTTAGAATCAGGGAGGGGACAGATCTGAATGTGTGCCTGCCATGTGTGCGTGTTACCAGTGTGTTGGAGTATATGTGTGTCACGTCTGTCTGCCTGCCTGCCTGCCTGCCTGCCCTCCTGTGTCTGTCCTCAGATGCTCTGAGTTACTGTTTTGAACAGTGGTCACTAAAGGAGGGGGCTCATGGTCTTTGGACAGGAGGAATGAGTTCCATTCTTAGCTTTAGTCTCTGGTTTGAAGTATCATCTAGAAGCTGAGTGAATGGATTGGTCAGGGTTTCTAGAGCTGGTAAGAAAACTGGCTGAAAGGAGCTGGCTGGACCTTTCTGAGTTTGTTTATGTCTCCTTTGGGGAGGATGGGGGTGGGGCTGCAGGCAGCAGCTGCCCCCCTCCCAACTCAGCCGGCCTGCCCTGTGCCAGGAGGGCAGGGAGTCCTGGCACAGCTATTGTTCACTTGCACAAATGCCTGTCTGTTTGCATCACTCCCCCCTCCCTCTCTTTCTGCTCATCTCTCTTGCTCCTGGCCCGACAGGTGTGGCTGGGTAGGAGGCAGGCTGGGGTCCAGGATGCCCAGGTCTCAGGGTTCCCAGCCTGATTTTGTTCCGGTGGCCCTTAGCACTGCTCTTCTGCTTCACCAGTATATCCACCCCCATTGCCACTGTCTCATCTTCATTCATTAAGCAAGCATTTATTAAGTGCCTTTGTGAGTTCAGTGATGTCTTTCTGTGTTGTTTCTGGCTTTGGCATTAG
The DNA here is from genome assembly GCA_008750895.1 of Mirza zaza. NCBI lineage: Eukaryota > Metazoa > Chordata > Mammalia > Primates > Cheirogaleidae > Mirza > Mirza zaza. The sequence continues at coordinate 12,197 of VSMD01070984.1, forward strand.
TGTTTCGATTTGGCTGCCTTCCCCCTCAGCCTCCTATCTTTCTCTTGTCCCAGGAAGCTCATAAAGGAGCAGTACCTTGCTGAGACCATCCCAAGCCCTCTTCTTTGTCCCAGGGCCAGGACCCCTCTACTTCCTCATTTCCCTACCCTATAGCTCATATCCCAGGCCTCAGTCCCTGTACAGCCGATGGCTCTGTACCCCTGCTGTCCAGGGGCTGAGCCACAGGTGACTTGAATCCCAGTGGGACCCTCCAGGGGCTCTCTGGTCACTGTACAGAGGGTCTGGACAGCAATATCACCATCTCGGGGAAGGGACTGCTGCCAGTTGCAGTTAGCACAGAGGTGACTCTGAGCACTCTAGAACTCTCCCAGAGGGCTTGGTTTGGGCATACCTGCTTGAGAAGCAAGGGCAGCTGAGAGCTTAGGCCTTGTTTAGAGAAGCTCTACTTTGCCTGGGTAGGCTCTGTCAGGCCCTGCTGCCTGCTGGGGAACACAGGAAGCCAATGTACATGCTTTGGCATTGCCTTGTCCTTTGTGTACGTCACTGATTTCCTCACTCTCAGCCTGGGAGACAAAGTGAAGAAAAGAGGGGAGTCCATATCTGCCTTTGAACTTTATAGCAGTCAGTCACAATGCTCTCTGCCAATGGCTTCGTCTTCCCTTCCCAATAGTGACTGAGATCTGGGCAGACTGACAATGGAAGGAAGGTTTGGGTTGGCCTTCTTCTGACCTCCAGAGGAAACCCTCATGGTCTGAGCATAAATGAAGTAAACGGAGAAAAGGGCTGGGAGCCCTTCAGGAGGAGAGAGAAAAGGAGAAACAAGAGGAGACTGAAGCTTCATGGCTATCATAAGCAATGAAGAGGGTCCTCAGAGCAGGGGCCAGGGGACTGAGACCCCATGTCCACATATCCTTTCTTCTTTTCCTTCATTTCCAAACATGTACCGAGTGCCTGTTGTATACTAGGCATTGTGCTAGGGGCTTTCACGTTGTTTATTCCCTTAATCCTTGATATAGCAGCAGTGTGCATGAAGGCCGTGTAGTAAGAAAGACTTCCCATGGGGTTTGTGAGAAACAGAATGACTTTAGATGCTGGACAGCAGAGGACTGAACCAAGCAGGAAGGGCCTCTGAGCACTGGGGGTGGGTGTTGTGAATTGTGGAGGACTGGGCCTGTTTCTTGGTGGACAGATTGGGGCATGGAGGTGAAGGGCTGTCTTGTTTGGGGGTGGGTAAATGGGAGACCAGTGTAATTATTTTAAGAATACCTGGAAAAGCCCGGTGTGGTGGTGCATGCCTGTAGTCCCAGCTACTCAGCAGGCTGAGGCAGGAGGATCCTTTAAGCCCAGGGGTTTGAGGCCAGCCTGGCCAGCAAGACCCCATCCCTAAAAAAAAAAAAGGAAAAAAAAAAAGAATATTTGGAAAAGAATAGGACAAGGAACCAAACAAGCCCACTCATTCCATCTTTGGAGTAGTCACCCCTGGTAAGCAGGCCCCACACACTTCCATCCTCACCAGCCTGAGCCCTGGGGCGGGAACAGGCCACCTCTGGGACAATAGCGCCAGGCAGTGCCGGGGTTGCTTGCTGCTAGGCAGTGCCTGTGCTGGAATGTGTTGCTGCTGTGGCTGCTGCCCACTGCTGGCCCACCTAGAGAGGGGGTCACTTCAAGAGAGGGTGAGTATTGCAAGGTAGAGGAGGCAGGGCCCAGAGTACTGGGGCTGTGTATGGGCATCAGTGCCAGAGAAGAGAAGGCCCATAGAGACCCTGTTCTCTGGCTGCCCCAGTCTTCTCTCTCCTTTGCCACTTCGTAAGAGTGGGTCAGGCAGGTGAGTGCTTGTGGAGGACTGAGGTGGAGGGCAGAGGGCAGGTGTGGAAAGGGGACTTGTAGCAGCATAGGGCAGATCTGTAGCACTGCCCATTCTGGAGTGATCCTCGTCCGGGCAGGTGGTTCTTATTAATGCTATTTTTATGCTTGCTTGCTTTTTAATTCAGTTGTAATAAGTACTCAAACTTTTGATTTGTGTCATAGAGAAGCCTGGAACAGCAAGAGAGAATGGCAGTAGGAAGAGACATTTGGACTTGGTCTTTGAGGTTTTGTGAGGTTATTCTCCAGAGGCAAATTTGAACTTCCAAAGAGCTATAATTTGGAGCAAGATAGATGGAAGTTAGGCCAAAGGGTTGATTTTCTAGTGGTTTAGGTAGATAGGTACCAGAATAGAAAAAAGGAGGCCAGAACAGTTTAGAGGCTAGAGTTAGAGGCTAGAGGTAGTTCAGCTTCCTGAATAAGCCCTAGGTAAAGGAAAAAGGAAGGGGAGTCCATGGGCAGTGGAGGAGAAAGCGGAGAAGCTAGGCTGAGAAAGGTGGGGGATGGGTATGGAGAGAAGCCCAGGAGGGAGACCCTGAGAGGAGGAGAATGGACTTGGAGAGACCAGGAGATAGAAGAGAGGGAAGGAGGAAGAGGAAGATAAGGAGAGGAGAAAAGAATAGTAGATGACTGGGGTGGGAAGGGTACAAGAGGACAGAAGAGTTAAGGGAATGGCCTCAAGACCTCTGGGCTCTGCTCATATCATCAGTAAACCTGGAGCTTCAGAGGGGAGGCAGGAGAGAGAAGGATCTTGGGCCACCAGGAAGCCTGAGACCTAGGGCGCTGCAACCCAGTGCCCTCTGGCCCCTTCACTGTTGACTCAGCCCCTCCACACTTCCCTTTTCTACCCTTTTCTGCCTCAAGCACCAGGCCTGTGTGTTTCTTCTGCTCCCCTGCTTGGTAACTGCTAGTAGGGCTGGAGCTGTGAATTGGGACTGGTCTCCTAAGGTCCAGGCTGAGCGCTACCAGCTGAATTATAATTTTCTGTTCCCAGCCCAGGTCCTCAGATTTGGGGCTTATACCCTCAGCCTTAGCAATCTGGATCCTGCTCTTTGGTTTCTGAGAGGCTGGGAGCCCGTGGAGGGAGTGGTCTTGTCAGCTTCTATTCCTGCTCTGCGTCCTCCAAGAGTGGGGGGAAAATCCGGAGATCTGAGGTGACAACTGAGGAAGGTCCTAGAATAGGTGGGAAGAATGATATCCCCATCTTTTCAAGAAGATGCTTTTTGAGAAGTGCAGGAGCTTGAAGGAGGGACAGATAAGAGGTCAAGGAGAATGGCTTGACTTGCAGAGGCCAGAGGAAGAGGGGGAAGCAGGAAAAAAGAAAGCAGAGAAAGGACAGTTTGCATCATCTCTACGGAGACAAAGCTGTAGGATGGAGGGTCGATGTCAGAAAGGACTTCCTAGGATGGCAGACACCAATTGGGTGAGGAGCAGTAGAGGGAGCTATCCTAGGTTTCGTCTCTGGAGGGTATATGAAAGGGATAAAAGTTAGACTGCAGGAGAGATTTTCTGCTGGGAGCAATTGAGATGGCTGGCTGAGTTTCCTTACTTAAGGATCCCAGAGAGGAGGAGTGACCCCAAACTAGCTTCCCTTCCCCCGAGGTTAGATAGGCCATGGTGCCTCTCAGAGAAAGAGGCCCTATGTGCCTTGGCTGAGTGTTGGTGGAAGAGTTAGAGGTTTGGGATCATGACCTTTGGGTTGGAGGTGACAGTGGAGACATTCTGCCCCCTTCAGCCAATCTAATAAGGGGATCTCTTGCCCCCCCCCTGTGACTGCCACGGAGACAGCGGCTCTAACACCCGTTGTCATGGTTATAAGAGGAGCTAACTCCCATAGATTGGAAAGCGCTGGTGAGCTGGCACCCTCTGCTTCTCTCTCCCCTCCTCTCTGCGCATCTTCCCCCGGCACAGAGGCACAGAGAAGGGAGTACAGCAGCTCGGGGGCGAGCAGAGCTGGGGCTGGGAGGTGGAGTGAGGACGCGGAGACCTAGAGCCAGAGAGATGAGCGGCAACAGGAGGCAGCCCAGCCGCAGGGGCCAGGTAGGTCAGGGACCCAGAACCCTTCGGGGCTGGCCACCGCAGAGCCTGGCCTGGTCACTCCTGGAAGGCTGCCTCTGACACCCTGTGGCTGTGCTCTAGGAATTGGTGTCTTTCCAGCATCCCCAGACAGGCTTTTCTCCCTTGCTTCTGCCCTCAGCCTGTCTCTGGACTCCAGGCACCCTGGCATTTTCTAGCCTCACTTCCTGTCTCTCTCACCTCTTCTGCAGACCCGGGAAAAGGAGAAGATGAGGGAAGCCAAGGATGCCCGATATACCAACGGGCACCTCTTCACCACCATCTCAGTTTCAGGCATGACCATGTGCTATGCCTGCAACAAGAGCATCACAGCCAAGGAAGCCCTCATCTGCCCAAGTAAGTAGTTTGGACCTGATTGTCACTCAGACTCAGTGCCCACTGACCTTAATCTTTTCATCTGTCCTTTTGCCCCAGATCCGTAAGGGTCACTCTCCTGTCTGAGCCCAGCTGGGCCCAAGCGCCAGGGCTAGATGCTTGATCCTTTGCTCCTTGTCCTCACACTGGGGGGTGGTAGCTGTTGGAATACAGCATAAGCAGGACTATCTGGGAATGTGGGGGAGGGGAGGCTGGAATGGCTCCCTTTGCAGCTGTCATCCGCTGGGCATCCCCCTTGCTCCCTGAACAGCTGCTGAGGGGTAGGGGAACTGATTGGAGAAGGAGCAGGAATGTTGTGTGTGTGGAGGGGGCAGGGTGGGGGGTGATAGAGGAACTGGGTGGCAAGCTGCCAGCCTTGCAGCTGGTTCTGCCCATCTTTCTGGGCAGAATTGGACGTTCAGAACTGCAGGGTCCCCTTGCCCCTTCCTTTCTATTGACTGTGGGTGGAGCCTGAAATCTCTACTGTTTCAAACAGAGGATAGGATTAAGACCCTTCATCTCAAATTTCTAGTCTGACTACACAGTGAGAAAGAGGGAATATAGCAGGAGGTGTGTGCGTTGGGAGGTAGGGGCTAGAACTCCTGACTTGTATGCACATCTGAGGGTAGCCCTGTATTTAGGGAGCATAAGCAAGAAATGCCTTTCTTTCCCAGGATGCCTATACAGAGGGCTCCTGCTTCCCCTCTCCCCCAATTCCTCCTGAATTTATAGCAAAGAGATGCTTCTGATTAGGCAGAATTGGAGGTATTGTGACCTGCTACTGAATAGCAGACAAAAGCTCTAGCCTCTAAATTCCTATGGAGCTTGGGGAAGGAACCCCCAGAAAGAACCAGTGAGGCCTCCCTACTTCCTCACTGCTCAATTTAGAGTTATGAGGATGAGGAGGGAACCCCAATCTAGATCCCTCTAGAGACCTGACAAAATTCCCAATCCGGAAGCTTGTTGCCACGGGAACAGGGGAGGCGGGCAACGCTATTTTGAGAGCAGGTGGAAAGCGGAGGTTCGATCCATAGACAGTGTTGGGGGTAGGAAAAGGGAGCTCCAGGGGGTGGGGGCAGCTGTAGCCCCCACTTCTGTCTGTCCCCCTCTGCTCCACCCTCCGCCTTGTATTTGTGGAAGTGAGCATGGTGCTGGGTATTGTCTGAAGGAGTTAGCAGAGTTTCCGGTGTTGTTGGACAGGGGAGGGGAAGCTGGAGAGGGCCAAGGGCTGAGGGCATGTCTGGGAAGGGGACAGCCCATAGTCCCAGTGCCTAGGCTGGCTAACCCTCCTCTCCTTTCCTCATCTTTTCCTACCCTGTGGCAAGGTGGGGCGGAGGATGGGGGAGAAGCAGATGGAGTGTGGGAGCTGTGGATTTGCCTAAGGAGGAGGAACAGGACTCCTTAGGCCTAGAAGGGAAAAGGCAGGCAGGCTTGGTGGGGAGGGGCAGGGCAGGGCAGGGCATGGGCTGGGCCTGTCTGTCCTCTGCCACTGGTTCCATCAGCTTTCAAACTGCTTAGGCCTAGCCACAGTCTGTGGGCATACATGTGGCACAATGGAAGCAACATGGCCTTTGGATTCAGTTGCCCAAGTGTAAATCCCAGCTGTACCACTGTGTGACCTCTGACAGACGATTTAACGTTTCCAGGATAGGTTCCTCATCTGTAAAATGAAGATAATTGAATCTACCTCCAAGAGTTTTTAGGATTAAATAAATGTGGAGCATTTACTAAAAGCCCCTCTGCCCCTAGCCCCCATCCCAGCTGCCTCTGTGCCATCTTCTGTTCTGTGGGAGTCCTCCCTTCCATCTGCCATTCTCAACCACCTTTGTGCTTTTTGAGCTCATCTCTGGCAGCCAGTAACCCCTTCTTTCCTCTAGTCCACCCCTCAGGCCATTTTTGGGTTAGGATTGCCCATCCCTGCTGAGTGCTTAATTTCATTTAGCACCCATACCCCCTTCTCACTTCATTTCCTGCTTGAAAGAGGGAGGTGGGAGGAGAGGGAGTAGGGTGTGGTCATGGCCGAGAAGTCTGGGAAGGGGGGAGAATCTCTGAGGACCGTGTGGCCAGGAGGAGATGGGTGTCTGCATGTGGGTATGTCCCTTCCTGTACCACCCAGCCCTCCCTTCACCCTCTCTACCCCACCCTCCCAGCCTGCAATGTGACTATCCACAACCGCTGTAAAGACACCCTCGCCAACTGTACCAAGGTCAAGCAGAAGGTGAGATGGCAGGGAGGGCAGAGGGCTGGGGGAGAGGGTAGTGAGTATGTGGTACCCTCATGCCTTTTCCATTCATTCCCTACCCTGTGTTCCTCAAACCCCCTCCTCACTGTGGGGCAGCCCAGACCCTCACCCCCAGGCCTTAGGCCCCGAGTGGGCCAGGCCCGCTGCTGTAGACCTGTCCCCACAGCACTGGGCTCAGCCACCCTGATGCCCTTAACCACAGTGCCAGCTTTCTCCTGAGGGGGCCAGCTGCCCATCTCCTGCCCATGCCTATGGGGGTGATCCTTGGGTGACAGCTGTTCTTGGTATCTCTCTTGCTCTGTCTCACAGCAACAGAAAGCCGCTCTGCTGAAGAACAACACTGCCTTACAGTCTGTTTCTCTTCGAAGTAAGAGTGAGTAGTGGGGGAGTGGAGGATCCTGTATGAGACCCTGGCCCCAGGCTCTCAGCCTGTGGCCTCTGCTGCCCCCCTGAGGTTGTTCCCAGGCACAGCGCCTTCCTCTTAAGGAAGTGATAGCAGGACAGAAGGGATGGTCCAACTCTTGGGCTTAGAGGTAGGATAAGAAAAGTTCAAATGGGGATGAGGGCTCAGAATGGCTGGTCATTTGAGCCTGGTCACATCCTGTATTTTTATAGTCAGTTTTTTTTTTTTTTTTTTGAGACAGAGTCTCACTTTATTGCCCAGGCTAGAGTGAGTGCTGTGGCGTCAGCCTAGCTCACAGCAACCTCAAACTCCTGGGCTCAAGCAATCCTGCTGCCTCAGCCTCCCAAGTAGCTGGGACTACAGGCATGTGCCACCATGCCCGGCTAATTTTTTCTATATATATTAGTTGGCCAATTAATTTCTTTCTATTTATAGTAGAGATGGGTCTTGCTCTTGCTCAGGCTGGTCTTGAACTCCTGAGCTCAAACGATCCGCCCACCTCGGCCTCCCAGAGAGCTAGGATTACAGGCTTGAGCCACCGCGCCCGGCCTATAGTCAGTTATTTACACTGCATTTTGGGAGTATTGGTGGCAGCTGTCAAGTGCCAGTTCAGACAGCTTTAGTGTAACAGAAAGAGCATGGCACTTAGGCAAAAAGAGCAGCCAGCATTGCCTGTGTCCCTACTCAGCCATTAGCTGAGTCAGCCTGGACAAGTCTTTTGACCTTTTTGAGCTTCAGTTTGCTCATAGGCTTGTTTGGGGAAGAGATAAGACAAGAAAAAAAAAGTTCGTTGTGAACATTTAAGTATTGCACAAATGTAAGGTAACATCATCCTTATCATTTTTCTTGACTAGAGAGGGGCTGAGGGTGGTGGGAAGAGGATGTCTTATTTCTAGTTGAGGAGCTGGGAGGCCTGAACCTCGGAAAGAAGCATACTTTGATATTTGACTGCATGGTGTCTCTGCCCCACAGCAACCATCCGAGAGCGGCCCAGCTCTGCTATCTACCCCTCCGACAGCTTCCGGCAGTCCCTTCTTGGCTCCCGCCGTGGCCGCTCCTCCCTGTCTTTAGCCAAGAGTGTTTCTACCACCAACATTGCTGGGTGAGCCTCTGCTTGGGGAAGGGGGAGCCAGGCAGGCAGAGAACGTGGCAGTGGAGACCAAGGGGCGCTGTGAGGTCCTTCTCCATCACTGAATTCAGAAGAATAGATAGACAAGCAAGGAGACCTTAGGGTGACTGCCTCTTTTTTTTTTTCCAGCATATTATGGGGGTATAAATGTTAAGGTTACGTATATTGCCCTTGCCCCCCCTCCCCCTGGGTGACTGCTTCTTGGACCCCAGCCTAGGTTCCCCACCTGGGAAGGGATCTCTTGTCCGAGTGGGGGTAATGCAGACAGCCTCCACTTTCTTTAGACATTTCAACGATGAGTCTCCCCTGGGGCTGCGCCGGATCCTCTCACAGTCCACAGACTCCCTCAACATGCGGAACCGAACCCTGTCTGTGGAATCCCTCATTGATGAAGGTGAACATGCAAGGCCTGGGGGAGGCCTGGGAAAGATGAAGAGGGGCTGAGTGGAGCAGCTAGGAAGGGTGGAGAAAGAAGGGATCTAGAGAAGGGCCCAGGGCTCAGGGCAGAGAATTTGGCTCTGAGTTGCCTTTCCCACGAATGTCCAGGTGCAGAGGTGATCTATAATGAGCTGATGAGTGACTTTGAGATGGATGAGAAGGACTTTGCAGCTGACTCCTGGAGCCTTGCTGTGGATGGTAGCTTTCTACAGCAGCATAAAAAAGAGGTGATGAAGCAGCAGGATGTCATCTATGGTGAGCCAAGACCCCCTAGTCTTCCTCTTCCCTCACCAGGTCCTGTGTGTCTGTGTCCTTTTCTCTGTCAGCCCCTACCTCTCAAGACCCTTTCCCTTATATCCTCTTGGCCTCCAAGACCCTACCTGGCATCACACAGGTTGTCTACTTGGCCCCTACCAAGGTGCTGTTGCTCTCCAAGGCCCTATCTTTATCCCTTCTTCAACTCAGTCCTTGATCTTTACTTTGTGTCCATTCCATGCCCACACTGTGCTGGGGACTGTGGTAAACCTAGATGTGTAGAAGACATGCTTCTTGTTCTAAAATAGCCTACAGCTTGAGATGACAAGGTGTAAAAATAAAAAATGATTAGAAGTGATCTAAAATCATAATAATGCAGGCCGGGCGCGGTGGCTCAAGCCTGTAATCCTAGCTCTCTGGGAGGCCGAGGTGGGCGGATCCTTTGAGCTCAGGAGTTCGAGACCAGCCTGAGCAAGAACGAGACCCCATCTCTACTATAAATAGAAAGAAATTAATTGGCCAACTAATATATATAGAAAAAATTAGCCGGGCATGGTGGCACATGCCTGTAGTCCCAGCTACTCGTGAGGCTGAGGCAGCAGGATTGCTTGAGCCCAGTAGTTTGAGGTTGCTGTGAGCTAGGCTGACGCCTCGGCACTCACTCTAGCCTGGGCAACAAAGTGAGACTCTGTCTCAAAACAAAA
>VSMD01070988.1:0-131786 GCA_008750895.1 Mirza zaza
GAGATTGAAGATAACACCTTCCAATTAAATAAATCAGTCACAGAGATAGAGCAGAGAAATAAGAGAAAAGAGCAAAGCCTACAAGAGATGTGGGATTATATGAAGAAGCCTAATGTGAGGGTCATAGGGTTATCAGAAGGGGAAGAAGACAACATTCAAGGGTTGGATAAGCTGTTTGAAGATGTATTAGAGGAAAATTTCCTGGGCCTTGCTAAAAATCTAGATATACAAGTTCAAGAAGCTCAAAAGACCCCTGGGAAATTCAATGCAAATAGGAAGACGTCACGACATGCAGTCATCAGAATGACCAAAATATCAACTAAAGAGGCCCTTCTACATCCTGTAAGACAAAAGAAGCAAGTAACCTACGAAGGAAAGCCAATCCGAATAACGCCAGACTTTTCTACTGAAACTTTACAAGCAAGGAGAGACTGGTGCCCCATTCTCACTCTTCTGAAACAGAATAATGAATGCCCAGCCTAGAATCTTATTCCCTGCAAAATAAAGTTTTGTATATGAAGGAGAAACCAAGACATTCTCAGATACGCAAAGACTGAGGGAATTCACCAAGACAAGACCACCCCTTCAGGAAGTACTCAAAACAGTGTTACCCACGATTAGCACAATAAACATTCACAAATGTAAATCTACTCAAAAGCTAAAGATCAAAGCCCAGAAACCACAATGGCTCAAGAGAGAAAACAAAGCAACAAAGTTCAACCCAAAATAATGAACAGAAGTATGCCCCACCTATCAGTTCTCTCAATAAATGTGAATGGCTTCAACTCCCCACTCAAGAGACAAAGCCTGGCTGAATGGATAAAAAAACACAAGCCAGGTATCTGCTGCCTTCAGGAAACACATCTAACCTGCAAGGATGCAGTTAGACCAAAGGTAAAGGGGTGGAGAGCAATATTTCGAGCAAACGGAAGCCAAAAGAAAGCTGGCATGGTGGTGCTGATTACAGATAACTTAAGTTTTTAAATCAACAAAAGTAATAAAAGACAAAGAAAGTCACTAAATAATGGTGAGGGGTACAGTTCAACAAGAAGACATAACAATTCTAAATATATATGCACCTGACCTTGGTGCATATCGATTCATAAATCAAACTCTACTGGATCTAAACAAATGGATAAACAACAACACCATAATAGGTGGAGACTTTAACACTCCACTGACAGCACAGGACAGATCCTCCAAACAGAAAATCAACAAAGAAGTAATGGACTTAAACAGAACCCTCAAACAAATGGGCCTGACTGACATTTACAGGACATTCTATCTCAAAACCACTGAATATACGTTCTTCTCATCAGCTCATGGGTCATTCTCTAAGATTGACCATATCCTAGGACACAAAGCACATCTCAAACAGCTTAAAAAAATAGAAATTATACCATGTTTTCAGACCACAATGGAATAAATGTAGAAATCAATCCTAAGAGGGGTCCTCATTTCTACACAAAGTCATGGAAACTAAACAACCTTCTGCTGAATGATCGCTTCATAAACGAGGAAATCAAGATGGAAATCAAAATATTCTTTGAATTAAATGACAAAGGAGACACAAATTATCAAAACCTGCGCAATACAGCTAAAGCATTCCTGAGAGGAAAGTTTATTTCCATAAATGCCTATATCCAAAAGTCGAAAAGATCACAAATAGACAACCTAATGCATTGTCTCAAAGAGCTGGAAAAAGAAGAACAGACCAAACCCAAACACAGCAGAAGTGAATTCATTAAGATCAAATCATAACTAAATGAAATTGAGAACAGGGAAACCATAAAGAAGATTAATAAAACAAAAAGTTGGTTCTTTGAAAAAATAAACAAAATTGACACACCTTTGGCTAGCCTAATGAAAAGCAGAAAAGAGAAATCTCTAATAAGCTCCATCAGGAATAATAAAGGAGAAATTGCAACTGATGCCATGGAGATACATGATATAATTTAAGAATACTACAAAAACCTATATGCACACAAACTGGAAAATGTGGAGGAAATGGAAAAATTCTTAGAAACACACAGCGTCCCTAGGCTCAACCAGGAAGAAATAGAATTCCTGAACAGACCAATATCAAGTACTGAAATTGAAACAGCAATAAAAAACCCTCCTAAAAAGAAAAGTCTGGGACCAGATGCTTTTACACCCAAATTTTACCACACCTACAAAGAAAGAACTGGTGCCTATCCTGTAGAAATTATTCCACAGCATCGAAAAGAATGGATACATACCCAACACATTTTATGAGGCAAACATAACCCTGATACCAAAACCAGGAAAGGCTAAAACAAAAAAAGAAAACAACAGACCAATATCCCTTATGAATATAGATGCAAAAATTCTCAACAAAATCCTAGCCAATCGAATCCAGGTTCTTGTCAAGAAAATAATCCATCACAAGCAAGTGGGCTTCATCCCAGGGATGCAGGGATGGTTCAACATATGCAAATCTATAAATGTAATTCACCTTATTAACAGAAGCAAAAACAAAGACTAAATGATCCTCTCAATAGATGCAGAAAAAGCATTTGACAAAATTCAACTCCCTTTCATGGTAAGAATGCTCAACAAAATAGGCATAGACGGGGCTTACCTAAAAATGATACAAGCCATATATGACAAACCCACGGCCAATATCATACTGAATGGGGAAAAATTGAAAGCATTCCCACTTAGAACTGGAACAAGACAATGTTGCCCACTATCTCCACTTCTGTTCAACATAGTGCTGGAAGTCCTCGCTAAAGCAATCATACAAGAGAGCGGAATTAAGGGCATCCAAATGGGAGCAGAAGAGATCAAACTCTCACTCTTTGCTGATGACATAATATTATACCTAGAAAACTCCAATGATTCAACCAAGAGACTCCTTGATCTGATAAATGAATTTGGTAAAATCTCAGGATACAAAATCAGTACACACAAATCAGAGGCATTCATACACACCAACAAGAGTAAAAGTGAGAACCAAATCAAAGGCTTAATTCCCTTCAAAATAGCAACAAAGAAAATAAAGTACCTTGGAATATATTTAACTAAGGAGGTAAAAGACCTCTACAGGGAGAACTATGAAACACTGAAGAAGGAAATAGCAGAGGATGTAAACAGATGGAAGAATATACCATGCTCATGGGTCGGCAGAATCAACATTGTTAAAATGTCTATACTACCCAAAGTGACCTACACAGTCAATGCAATCCCTATTAAAATACCATCACCATTTTTCACAGATATAGAAAAATAATTTTATGCTTCATATAGAACCAGAGAAGACCCTGTATAGCAAACTCAATCCTAGGCAATAAAGCAAAATAGAGGTTATCAATTTATGAGATTTCAAACTATACTACAAGGCTATAGCAATTAAAACAGTTTGTGACTGGCACAAGAACAGTGAACAGTGGAACAGAACCGAGAACCGAAATATAAAACCATCTTCACATATAGCCAACTAGTCTTTGACAAAGAAGACAAAAACATACACTGCGGGAAAATAATCCTTATTCAATAAATGGTGCTGGGAAAACTGGATAGCCACATGTAGAGGACTGGAACAGGACCAACACCTTTCACCTTACACAAAAATCAACTCACACTGGGTAACAGACTTGAACCTTAGGTGTGAAACTATTAGAATTCTAGCAGAAAACGTTGGAAATACTCTTCTAGACATTGGCCTAGGCAAAGAATTTATGAAGAAGACCCCAAGGCAATCACAGCAGCAACAAAAATAAACAAATAGGACCTGATCAAATTAAAAAGCTTCTGTACAGGCACAGAAACTGTCAAGAGAGCAAATGGACAACCCACAGAATGGGAGAAAATTTTTGCAAGCTACACATCTGATAAAGGGCTGATAACTAGAATCTATTTAGAACTCAGGAAAATCAGCAAGGAAAAAATCAAACAACCCTATCAAAAAATGGGCAAAGGACATGAACAGAAATTTTTTAAAAGAAGAATAATAATGGCCAACAAACATATAAAAAATGTTCAACATCTCTAATCATCAGGGAAATGCAAATCAAAACCACAATGAGATATCACTTAACTCCAGTGAGAATGGCCTTTATCAAAAAGTCCCCAAACAATAAATATTGGCATGGATGCATATAGATAGGAACATGCCTACACTGCTGCTAGGACTGTAAACTAATTCAACCTCTGTGGAAAGCAATGTGGAGATATCTTAAAGGGATACAAGTAGATCTACCATTTGATCCAGGAATCCCACTACTGGGCATCTACCTAAAAGATCAAGAGTCACTATATGAAAAAGACACCTGCATTTGAATGTTTATAGCAGCAAAAGTCACAATTGCAAAGTTGTGGAAACAACCCAAGTGCCCATCAATTCATGAGTGGATTAATAAAATGTGGTATATGTATACCATGCAGTACTATTCAGCTTTAAGAAACAATGGTGATATAGCACCTCTTGTATTCCTGGATACAGCTGGAACCCATTCTACTAAGTGAAGTATCTCAAGAATGGAAAAACAAGCACCACATTTACTCACCAGCAAATTGGTATTAACGGATCAACACTTCAATGGATATATAGGAATAACGTTTATGTGTTGTCGGACGGGTGGGAGGGGGGAGGAGGAGATGGGTATATTCAAACACAATGAGTGAGATGTTCAACATTTGGGGGATGGTCATGCTTGAAGCTCTGACTTGAAGGGGGAAGGGAGGCATGGGCAATATACATAACCTTAGCACTTGTACCCCCATAATATGCTAAAATATAAAAAAAAGAAGAGGAATTACCTCAAAGATATCATAAATATCATAATCATTATTTGGGACTTGCTTTGGCGTGTAAAGGATTCCATTGTGAAATATGTCTTCTGCTTTGATGCATTTTTCATCATCCTCATTCACAGGATCTGCATATCTAAGTCTAGGGGGAGTATTTACTGGGAGCCGATCATAGACCTGTAAAATTGAGAGAACAAAGAAAAATTCTTTCTTTTCCTAAGAATTTTAAATGTGATAGTGTCCAATATAGGATTTAAAAGATTATGGTGTTTATTTAATATCCCCATGCTTATATTATAAAAAGCAACATAGAGAACCATGGAGAGATATTAAAGATCATTGATCCTAACCCTCTTGCTGTACAAAAGAAGGTAATATAGAGAGAGATGAAATAAATTGATTAAAATCTCAATTCATTTTGGTTGAGTAAAAATAAAACCCCAGTCTCTGTCTCCCAGACCAGATTCCTATGTTTAAAAGGAAGCAGAAAATGTGGACATTATAGGGACATGTAATGAAAGAGTAAAAGCCACTCATAGTCCCATCATCTAAAAAAAAACCTCTGTAAATACTTGATTAATTTCATTTTCCCATTTTATATGATTAAGGTCTTACCAAGTTTTCTTTTAAGTCTAAAAAGAAAGTTTAGCTTGAGGTGCAGGGGCAATTGAGAAATAAATCAGCTCCAGTTTTGCCCAGGGTGTAAGGTAACCTGCTCAGACCTACAGTGTTCAGGCCATTAAACATACAGGGAGTCCCCTGCAGACCTCCTAGTCTGGCTCTGTCTTCTCTCATCAGTGCTGGTGGAATAAACTCTTAACTGTTCCCATGCTTTCATTCTTTTTTTTTTTTTTTTTTTTTTTTTTGAGACAGAGTTTCACTTTATTGCCCAGGCTAGAGTGAGTGCTGTGGCGTCAGCCTAGCTCACAGCAACCTCAAACTCCTGGGCTCAAGCAATCCTGCTGCCTCAGCCTCCCAAGTAGCTGGGACTACAGGCATGTGCCACCATGCCCGGCTGATTTTTTCTATATATATTTTAGTTGGCTAATTAATTTCTTTCTATTTATAGTAGAGATGGGGTCTCGCTCTTGCTCAGGCTGGTCTCGAACTCCTGAGCTCAAAGGATCCGCCCACCTCGGCCTCCCAGAGAGCTAGGATTACAGGCTTGAGCCACCGCGCCCGGCCCCATGCTTTCATTCTTGCTCCCACACTCTCAAGTAGTGAATATGACCTTTTTAGCAGATCCATGTAAATTGTCCACTCTCCTGCTTAAATCTCCTCAGTGATTCACCCTTGTGTTTACGTTCAACTCCAAACTCTGTGTCACGTGAACAGAGCTGGCCATGATCTTCCCAGTTTTCTGTTTTACCTGCAGCCTCTACCAACCTCCCCTCCCACCACCACATAGTAGGCCATTATCTTTTCCTTCTTAGAACACTGCAAACACATTGTGACTTTCCATGTACTGCTTCCATTCTTTGTAATGCCTGCTCCTGCCCCTATGCAACCCTCCAATCTAAGCAGACACCTCTAATCACTATTTCAAAACTTGCTCAACTCTTTTATTCTTGATCTTACCACTCTGTTTATTCTTCTATAGTACTTATCAAAACCTGGAATTATTGTGTTTTTGTAGCTTTTTTGTTCCTTTTAATATCTCACATGATTATAAGTCTAAATTGGTCAAAGGCCAAATATGAATTGTTCCTCATTAGTTATTTAATTTAGACATTTAGTCATCATGGTCTCAGCATAATGTCCATCCTGTAGTCAAGATGCAATAAATATTTATTAAATAAATAAATGGACCATGAAACCAGTAAACTATAGGGCCTTTTTAAAGGTGTTTCATTATAAGAGACATTTTTAAAGACAAGTTTGAAAGAAACTCTCTTTGGCCTGCACTTAAAACCCATGAATAGGTGCCTGGATTTTAGGTAAAGGTTAAAAGTCTGGCATTTCACATAATTCCTTGAAATTTGGTGGGTTTGGAAGAAATGTGGTTCAAATTCCACCTCTAAAATATATTTTTGGCATGCTCTGCCCATAATTATTTAAACATATACAAGTTGTGCTTTCTTCATTCATAAAATTATGATAGGAATATCCACCTCAAATAAATATTTTTCATTTATTCACTCATTAATAACATGCTGAGAACCCGTTATACATGAGATTCCGTGCTAGGCACAGGGAAGGTCGTGGTCGGCAAGGTTGCACCCTCACTGAAGATATAACAGAGAAGAAAATGAGATGACGTATGTAAATTACTCTGTGCAATTTCTGTTTGTTGTGGACTTGGTCTTACTGTGTGAGCACTTTGTGACAGGCAAGGTAGAAACGGGACTCACAGATTGAGGCGAGAGCTCAGCTTCGGGCTTCATGAGCAGCACGCTCTGGTCTACCGCGCGGAGGGCGCACAGGGAGAGCGGAGTGCCCGAGACCTTCAGGTGGGCGTCTGAGCCTGGCAGGCCCTGGGCTGGGGAGAAACTCAACTCCACCTGTGAAGAGGATAGGATTATAGTAGCGACTTTTATAATTATTACAGTCTCAAATCTCTCTTCTACTCCAGGCTAGGACTAGTCTTTTCTATATTTCCTTTCTCTTTATCCATTTTATAGCAGGATTAGGAGGCGGGCAGCCTAGGGACTACCCATTAAACAACTCTAGAATAGTCTGGAAATGTAGTTTCAGTTGACTCAGGTTTCCCCTTCCTTATATAACTGGTACAATATAAGTTGATATTAATGGCATTGAAATACAATCCTAAATGGGATTGAAAACATATCTACAAGAAGGATACACACCTTGGTGTAGCTGATCTATCTCTGTGTGGTGTACTGAAATGTGTGTAGTTAGCACAGTGCTGTGAAAAATCACACCCCACCCCTGAGACCAGCCAAGTGTCCTCCAGTTAGGAATCTTAGTCATCTGAAATTCTAAAGCAGTGTCATACTGTTTGCCATGATTGGGGATTTATCAGGTCATTTAAAAAATCAAATATCTAATATGCAGCCTGAGTCAATGGCCTCAGAAAATTCAAATAACTGTGAATAAAGAACAAGAACAACAGAATAATAGAAAACTGTGCTGATTTTTTCCCAGAGATTTGATTATGCTTTGACCAATAAACATTTATTGGTAAGTGAATCTATTGGTTCCTTCTGTTTAGGTAGACATTTCTTGAGTAGAATCTCAGTGATATTCAAGTTATATTGTAATAACATACACCTGCTTGTGGTCTACTGAATTAATGCAGCAGTTTGCAATCATATATCACAAGGCAAATATGAAAAAAATAAATCATTAATTATTTATCATCCAAATGCATTAGTATTCATCTCCATAATTCAATATATTATGAAAACACTGCTTGTGGAAAATTCTATTTGAAACATATTTGTTTTTATTTTTAGAAAATTTAAGTTTGTTAAAATATATTTGTGTCTGTCCTAGTCACATGAACAAGTAAGTTATTTGGGATTATAATCAACTAAAAATACTATTACCCAAGAAATGGACATGTTAGGATATCTAACGCATTCTAAGCATTCTAATAAAATGCTTTACTGGTGTAAAAACTAAAACAGGACTTTAAGACATATTTTGGTAGCGTCTATACCTGTCTACATTAATCAATGTTCTCCTCTGCCAATTATGTTTTATGATACCTTTCTCCTTTCCAGAGTGTGAAGAAAATACTGACCCAGCAGAAAGAGACCTCCACTGTTAGGATGAGTAAGGTGTGCTGGAAACTGTAGCACAACACGTGCATTCCAAGATTTAATCAACAGCTAACTGTCCCTCATTAACAGTACAGGCATTGAAGCATAAAGTAGGAGTCTCTTCTCTGTTGATATGAAACACATAGAAGACCCAAACAGCACAGACACTATGCTCTTGGGAACACTGTCCGGGTTTAATAACATTCTTTAGCAAGATAGAACTGAAGATTTGTATCAGAATCCACTGTGTATTTTTCTTATTTCATTGTATGTTTTTAAAAGGATAATTTATTAATAAATAAAGTTCTCATGGTAGAAATGTTCACTTGCTATAAACACACATTGTTTTAATCTCCACAAAATCTATGTTAAAGAGTCTTTCTAGGTATATTTTTAAAAACTTATCTGAATATGTGGGTCCTATCTGATTGCTAATGTTAGGACTGTGCTGCCAAAGTAGTAAAAATCAGACAAACAGCACCAAATTCTGTTGCAATAAAGCTATTTATATCTCAGTGGGCTTCACGTTGCAGCTTTGCATTATACATAAAAATGATCCCATTTGAACACGTTAGATTTCTATGTTAAGTTCCGAGGCTATATTTCTTGAAACAAAATATATGCATACACCCCTGTTCCAGTGTATTATCAAACTGAATTTCAACTCAAGAGAACTCACTAGTTTTCTGCAGAGGTACATGGGCTGGGCTGTGGCAGGCTGCAACGGGATAAACTTGAGAATAATCAGTCTTGAGAAGTATCATTTTTAATTGAAACGTTTAGTAACAAAAATTTTGAAATTAAAACTATTAAAAATTTATAGTGGAATTGATTTTAAAATTCATATGAATTTTATGATAAAACAGGAGACTTTTAAAAAACTGCTGTGGCCACCTGCTTTGGACATCAGCCTCCCAGGATATGCAACACTCTCTGCTTTTAGAGATATTTTGGAGGAACATTTTAGGAACAATTATGGTAGTCTTTTCATGTAGAGATCTACTTTATTTTTCACATTTCAAAAGGGCAGAAGAATAAAAGGACTAGGATTAAATAAAACAACCCACCTTGTTGGCAAAACACTTTTCAATCTCGAGTTTCTCAGTGTCTGCTATGATTTCTCCATTAGGTAAAACAGCATAAACCAGCAACTGAGCAGCAGGAGCAATGTCTGGTTCCACTCGAAAGGAGAAGGAAAATACTCCTTTTGCTGGCAAATTAAAAAAAAGTCCAAAATAATAGATTAGGAACAGAATTTTCAATTTTGCAAAAAAGGGATTTTTCCATTAATTATTTACATTAGGAGCACACTAAAGTAGAGTTATGAGAAATTTAATAGGAGGCTAATGTGAAAAGCAAAATATTACAAATTCATTATTATTTTTGAATTCAAACTAAATTTCACAATTAAAAGTTTTCATCAAGCTTTATAGGATTCAAAAAAGTTGACAATAATTGAGTTAGAGGACAAATTAAAAATCAGTTTTCACTTAGAAAATTCTATAGATTTTATGGTAACAATGTCAGTTTGATGCTGTGTTGAACAACTTAAAAAAATGAAGTAAGCAGGAGCTAGAGAAATAGACTGAGAGGAGACTCTTCTTCGGCTGGGCTTTTCTGTAATACTAAGTTGAACAGATTGAGACTTTTCCCCCTAGGTATCTATTTTCTCACTTGCAAAATAAGGAAATTGTACTAATACCTTTCAGTTCTTATTTAGCTCTTCCATTCAGATTTTTCAGAAGGAATGGGATTTGTTATAACTTTTAAGTGCTTAAACAGAAGGATGACACCTAGTACCTTGATTAGAGGAGGGGAGAATCTTGAGGGCCTGGATCATGTTTTATCAATGCTTTTACCCAAAACTTCAATTACAGAGATATATCAAGATAGTAAGATACTCTCTTTGGGTATAGTTCTGATGGGAAAACTCTTTCACAATTTGGTTCTAATAAATTATAAGCAAAGAGATAACTTATCTTTGGTTTATGAATTAATTTAAAAATATTTATTATGTCTCCACTGTGTGCCAAGTACCAATATAAGAAATGGTGTTTCAGAGATAAAAGACAAACACATTCCAAACACTAAAATATATATTCTTGCATACACCACATGTACTTGCTATTAAATTGGAACTGATGATGATCATTTGGAAAAAAAAGAGCAAATTAAACACAAAGTAAGTAGAAGACATAATTGATGAAAGATAAGTAGATATCAAGGACATAAAAGTATAAAAACAAACAGAAAAATCAAGCCAAACTAATTGTTTGAGAAGATTAAGATGATTGATAAGCTTCTAGCCAGGCTGATCAAGAAAAAGCATAAATTAATAATATGAGTACCTTGAATGGAAGAGATGCTAACACTATACATAGTACGTATATGTTAATATTTAAAAACCCATGAAATAATCTTATGGACTACTAAATAATATATTAGACAATTTAGAAAAATAGACAAGATCTTTAATGACACATACTACCAAAAATCACTCAAGAAGATAGCAAAACTAAATTGAACTTTATTAAAGAAAATGTATTTGTAGTTTAAAATCTTCTCATGAAGAAAATTCTGTGCCCAGATGACTTCACTGGCAAATTCTACAAAATATTTAAGAGAAATAAACACCACATCTTAATTAGTTCTTCCAGAAAATCAAAGAGAAAGACATACTTCCCAACTGATTCCATTAGTGTTGTGTTAATACCAAAACCAGACAAAAAAGAAAACTATAGACGATGACTTTTCTTGAACATAAATATAAACATTTTTAACAAAATTTTGATAAATTGAGTCAAATGATATATTTAAAGGATAATACATTATGGCCAATTTTTTTTTCATTCTAGGAATTCAATGTTAGCTCAATATTAAAAAATTAGTCAATGTATTTTATCACATTAACAAACTAAAATAAAATTATAACAGATACAAAATAAAGGTGTTAAAAAGAATAAGATAAAGAAATGCAGGATGAAAAATAATCCTGAAGAAGGCATGAGTAGAAATTTATTTTAGAAATGAAACAAGAAGCTCATTGTATTATTAGTCAATTATGACTAATATTGATATTCAAAGACAATACTTATAATTTGAAATTGATAGAATATTTTGTAGTAAACAAAACTATGTTGAAGAGGGATTTGTCTAATATGCTGTGGAATAAAACTGTCAGTGTGATTTAAAAATACATATTGCAGAAAATAAGAAAATGCATTTAAAAACCTTGTCATTTTGCCTTCTATGGAAAACAAAGGAAGTAAGATAGAGAATTCAAAACAGTAAAAAACGCTTTGTTAATTGTGAGGCATTTACAATCTCAAAAATCACATCAGAGTGCCTTGGGAACTAGCAGGTATCCAAATGTCTCAGATCTAAAATAACAGGAGCCAATTACCCAAGTCATAGATGACTTCAGAGAAATGTACTTGGTTATGTTTATTAATGAAGGAAGGAAATGGTGATTAACTACATGCATGTATACACATGTACATTTTTGGATACAGTGGAATTTTCTGGATTTGTATGTAAGGAGTTAATCATCTTGTATACTCCCCATTTTTTTTGTTCTGGTGCTTCTATAACATCATGAAATTAACTTAAGAATATAAAAATTAATTGAAATGCTGGACTTGTCTTTAAATTGCTTTTAGTTTTATATTTGCCTAAAAGCTATATTTGAAGTACTTCTTCAGCTATGGAGGTTTGTAGATGCACATCTATGAACTTGTGGGACATCCTTTTATCAGAATAGCATTAATATATCACAATGGATATTCTACACTGCACTACTCTTTGAGAGGAAAATGTATATTCATGCACTATTGTGAATAGATAAAGGAAGAGAGGAAGAAGATAGTGTGTAGAAAAGAGACAATTTTACTCCTATCATTTAGATAGATAGATATAGATAGATGATTGATAGATCAATAAATATTTAAATACATTCTTTGCATATAGGTAAATATTTACATTTTATAGACAAGTTCTTGCTAACATCTTTTTTTCAAGAAACACATAGAAAATGATAATTTGTAAAATACACAAGGCAAACATGAAAGAGTTTGAGAACATCTATTTAGAATTTGGTGTGCAATATTCTTTTATTTTATTTGTATTGTAAAATTTTGCTAAGAAAAATAAAATGCAATGTATTAGTAAAGGTATTAGTTGTTATTTTTAAAGAAAACGTCTAAATATTTAAAGAGAAAAATAAATTAAAATACATAAAATCATATGGAGAATTTCTTAAAATATTAATAATTTCATAAAAAGTTGAATGCAAAAACATTAACTAAGAAATTATTTTGAAAAAATTTCATGGCTTGTAAACTAATATAAATTTTGGTACCTGAAAATGGGGTGCTGCTGTAACAAATACCTAAAAATAGGGAAGTGGTTTGGAATTGGGCAATGGGAAGACTCTGGAAGACTTTGAGGAGCATGGAGAGAAAAAGTCTAGATTACTTTTAATAGACTTAGTAGAAATATGGATGCTAAAAATGTTATTAGAGAGGACTCAAAATAAAGTGAGAAGCATGATAGAGAAGACATATATTTTGGTAGAGAATACCTAAATTGTTATGAATTGACTGTTAGTAAAAATACAGAAATTAGCAATACTTCCAGTAGGGCTCTGGAGGAAACTGAAGGAAAGCAAATTCTTATTATATAGAGGCAAAAAGCTTAGTGGAATTGTGTTCTGCTGTTATGTGTGGAAAGCAAATTTTGTGAACAATGAATTCAGATAGTTCGCCAGAAACTTTTAAAGAAAAGTTAAAGTTTCAGCCTAGTTTCTTCCTGCTACTTATAGTAAAATTGGAAAGGAAAGAGATAAATTGAAGGAAGAGTAAACCTGAAGATAAATTGAAAAATGTTCATTAAGGAGAAACCAGGACTTGATAATTTTGAAAATTTTCAGTTTATACACATTGCAAAAAATGGTACGATTAAGATATTCACTGTCAGGAAATTATGCTCTAGAGAAAAATCCATGATGGGACTAGACAACCTTTTGTTAAAAGTTTAATTGCAGAAAAATCAAAATGCCAGAGTATTCAGTCACAAAAAAGGCACTTTGAAGAGGTTAAGTGCATGACTCATAGATACCCTCAGCCATCTCAGCAAAAGCCAAAATGGGAGATAGAATTATCTAGGAAAAGTATGTGCAGAAGCTTTTTGTTTAATGGAATGAATCACTGTGACACATAGGAGACCTATGTTGTTCTTGAAAAATTTATGCGAACAGAAACACTGTCAGCTTGGACCAAATGGGACAGAAAGAATATAAACTGAAAGAAAAGAATGTCAGACCCTTCAAATTATATAGGCAGAAAACAATGTCTGATAAAACTTTTCAGTTGCAAATACATCTTCCATGAAAAAGAAAGGATGATTCCAAGACTGGAGGCTTAAGCCCAAAGGGCAGAGACATGAACTAAAGAAGATTATTCCCAGGTGCTGAAACCTAAAGTTATTTGTCCAGCAAGATTTCGGTACTTCTTAGGACTGATGACTTTTTTCCTTAGGATAGATTACATCCAGGGCCTCATTAACACATAATTTAGACAACTGAGATAATGCGATTTGGGACTTTTGATCTGATTAGATTTACATGAGCTTTTCTTTTCTTTTTTTTTTTTTTTTTTTTGAGCTTTTCTACTTGAGTTAATGCCATAATGGATTGAGGCTTTTGAAGATGTTGTGTAGTGTGAGTATATTTTGCATGCATGATTAATGTTAAACTTTGGGTCCAGAAGGAAGATTGTGGAAAGCAGAATAATAGCCCCGTAAGGATATCCAATTTCTGAAATTTGTGCATATGTTACTTTTTATGGCAAAAGGGCCTTTACAGAAGTGATTAAATTAATAATCTTGAGATGTGAGTAGTATCCAGGATTAGCCCGATGGGCTCAATGTAATCACAAGGGTTTTTCTAAGAGGAAGATAAGAGGGTGGGAGAGAGATTTGAAGACAGTGTGCAGCTGAATTTGAAGAAAGAGAAAGGAAACACAAACCAAGGAATGCTGGAGGTTTCTAGAAGCTGGAAAAAGCAAGAAAACAGTCTCCCCTAGAACTCCAGAAGGAATATAGTTCTGATGCCACCTTGATTTTAGCCCAGTAAGGCTTCTGACCTACAGAACCATAAGATAATAAATTTGTGTTGTTTTAAGCCAGTAAATTTGTGATAATCTGTTACAGTAGCAATAGAAAACAGACAAATATACAAAGTATAATTTTTCTTTGGTTATTTTCTGCATTTTTGAGACATTTTATGCCTTTCAAAGACATTTAATTATAAAATGAATATATTTTCTTAGGAATAAAATTTAAAATATAGGCATGCTGTGATCAGAAGAAAAAAAATTAAATGGGCTAAAGTGAGCCAAGTATGCCCTCCTGTTACATCAGCTGTCTCATCTTTCAATGACAGAAGTCTGGTGACCATTTCCTCTAATGAGAACATAGCTCCAATTTGCTAAGTTGTTCAGAATTTGACAAGATGAAAGAGAGAAAAAAAGATAAATCTTGAAAATGCTTACTATTTCCTTTTTCAATGGACAACACATGGATTCCTGATTGGGAGATACTTCCTCTTGCTTTGATCTGAAAACATAGGAAAATATTTTCATTATTGTTTTAAAGTACAGATATTAACCTTACTTTAAAACATTCATAATATATAAACATTCGTAATCTTACTAACTCCAACCCAGAAGTTATTTTTGATCACTAAATTTCCTTTTCAATATTTTCATGTGTGTTTACATACTTTAAATAACAAACATTTAATTTTATAATGATTTACTATTTTACTTAGTGTTTATTATTTGTATGGAATATTAATATTATAAATTTACATATTGTTACAACAAATATTTGAAACATCTATTATATGCAAAACAATATATATTGAAGGCAGATACAAATTATACATAAATATTCTCTATTGTTGCTTCTATTTAAAAAAAACCTAAATGTGTTGAGCATTCTCTATGTGCCAGTCACTGAGCTAAATAATTTAATTTTAGTTTAATTATTTAATTTGCACTATAATTTCATAAAGTATGTATTAACATTACCTCCAGGATTCAGGTGACATGACTGACATTTCTCCTTATAGATAAAATTAGATAAATTATCCAAAGTCACATAACGAGGAAGCAATAAAGCTGAAATTTTAATCTATTATTATTAATAATTTTCCCTTTTTTATAGAATTAAGAAAATAAAGCTTCTAGTAAATGCTCCTATATGGTGTTTCCTACATTTAACTTTTTCTTTTTAAAATGATTTATTCGAGTCACTACGAGCTTTGGACATTTTTAATTTTGGGACATACATAGATGTACTGGTCTCAAGAGTATCACACCAATTTCCACTACACTTATTAATGTACCTTTACCTGCAATTACACCAGTCAAGAGCTTTAAACTAGTTAGAACTGAATATTTTCCAGAAGATTATCTATAACCTTTATTTCCTTTTAAGTAAGTTCTTGGTTCTTATCCTTTGCTTATTTCCCTACTGAGTTCTAAGAAAAACATTCTCTTTGACTAACAAAGCTTTCATTGTAGGCTCTTTCCTTTCCCACTCAATAAGTTGCCATTGGAACTCAGCAAGAAAAAAGCTTAAACGTTTCAGAGGTGACCAGAGCATAAAGGAGAATTTAAAGCATTTATATTTGTTAGGGAGTAACTTCTCTTCAGGCATAAAAACAACAAAAACGGTATTAATTTTGATATCTTATAAAAGGCACTGCTTCAAAAATCAGCAATTTTGGAGTCTACACAGTCAGAAAGAGCCACAGTGGTTCTTACTCTTACCAAATAATAGAAGGTTAACTCTTTTTCATCCTTCATAATCTGTTCATTCAGGATGTAATGTGCCCGGATCTCCTGGGTTTGCCCGCAGGTCAAAGTATCCACAACAGGTTCAAAGTGAACATAACTCTTACTTGGGGAAAAAATATGCCTTGCAGTGTGAAATGCTTGTGAATGAAATTCATCCATCCACCGGTTATCAAAACAGTTGTCATTATATTTGTAAGTCACCTAATGGAAGAATAAATAGGCTATTTGTTTATATACATAATAGCATAATGAAGCTGTGTTAAGAAGGCTAGTTTCTTAAATACAGCATAATCCATAAACAGCTTCCCCTTAATAGCATAGGCTGTGCTGATTTAGTAGAAATCATTCATTCACCATCAAGGTCCATTACTTTTTTGTAATGTTATGGCTATAAGTTGCATATGAACATTTGAATATTTCAACACAAAACACAAATAGTAGTAGGATTTCAAAGAAACCAAGCAAAATCTAACTTGTATTAGAATTATAAAAATTTCAAAATTTTCAAGGGAATACCCAGATGATCTATTTAATGTTTCCTGAAATTAAACCATATTGTCAACAGTCTATATAAAAGTTCTCTGACAAAGAATTTTCTTTTTTTATAATTTAGGTCTCCATATTGCTTAATTTATACTTCATTTTTTATTATCTCTTGATTGATCCTTAGAGTTCACATGCTTCTCTTATATCCTTAAGGTCTCTGGCCCCAGTGATCTGTTTTTTCAGTCACTGTGGCCCCATCCTCATACCGTGATTGTGAAAAGGGAGAATGTGAAGTTGCTGGTGTCTATGGAAATGTCTGCCAAACCATGCTCATCAGTAGCAAAGCTGGACTCATATGTGGCTCCCACGTTTACAACTATAGTTTTATTGGGGATTGGCTGATCCTTCTCATCGACTAGCAGCACCTAGAAACATAAAAGTCATAGCTAGTTTAAAGTTTTACATGGCAATAGCACCTTCTACTCTTTCGTGTTCACCTCTTTACCGCCGGGTCATTTCTGAAGAGCTTAGAATCTGAAAACAAGACTTGTTTTCTGAGCTCTATCCTATGATTTTTCATTTTAATACTTTGTAAAACGATTTTGAAAGCTGAACAGTAGTTTATTCTCTATTATTACTTTTAATTGACAAATCATAATTGTATACATTTCTGGGGTATAACGCGATGTTTTGATACGTGCTTACAAAGTGGAGTTGATTACATATGGCTACTTAACATATCTATCACCTCAATCGCATACCATTTTTTGTGGTGAGACATTTGAAATTTACTCTGTAAAGTTATTTTGAAATATACAATACATTATTATTAACTATGGCCACCTTGCCATGCAATAGATTTCAATATTTTTTTAATATTTCTGTTTGGATATTAATGGGCACTTAAACCAAGGATATCCAAATGTGGGATCATGTTACCCTCCCAAATTGTCTACAGCTCCAGTGTTTTCTATTTTAGTATATTGTTCTTGTATCTATCCAGTAGTGATGCAGAAACACTGAGGGGTTTTTTTTTTTTTTTGAGCAATTTTCTCTCTTTCACTGCCTATCTTTAATTCACTGCCGAGTGCTGTCACCACCCCACCCTCTCATCAAATATATTTTAATTCCATCTATTTCTCTCCAAATCCACTGCTACCATTCTGGTTAAAACTACAATATTTTTTCCATTTAGTGTGCAATAGCTTCTATTTAATCTTCTGCAGTCTGATCTCTTGCTGCTTCATGGTTGGTCCAAACCATTCTCTACACAGCCTGAGCTAATCTGGTCATGTCATTCTCCTTAAAACCTGCACTTACTTCTCAATCCAAAATTCTAACTGTATCCTAAAAGGCCCTTCAGAACTGTTCCAGCTTATCTGCACCTATTCAGTCAGTTCAGTTACACCTCCTATCTTAGCTTCCCTCACACTGACTACATTTTAGTTCTTTGGCTTTGAAAAGCTGTTTCACCCCTAGGGCCTTGGCCATTCTTCCTTTTATCTTAAATTTCTGGTCAAGTCATACTCATCCTTCAAACTGTTGATTTTCTAATGATATTCTTTCTACCTGAAATGCCTTGCCAAGCTACATCTATATATCTATTAATTTCTTTGTAATTTGATATAAACTATTGGAATTAATGAAAAAAATATAAAATTCAAATGTAAAATTCAAAATATAAAATGAAAAAATGCCCATACACTGTCAATTCAAAGATTAGTTATTACAAAATTAGATTAAAAATGCTTAGAAACCTTACATTTCTTATATGACAGATAATTGATTGTCTAATAAGCTGAATTATCAATTATAAAATTTACCAATATTGATACTATTGATAGTGAGTTTTGAAGCAGAAAGAAACTTTTAAAAACTATCAGTAACAAAAAAATTCAACCATCTAGATGACAGTCATCTTTTTATTTCTTCTACAAAAATTATATTATAAAATCATTGTTTATAAAAGGCAATCAAAGAGTATACAGCCAAACCAACAGAAAAATGTATTATAGAAGTGTGTTAGGAAGTTAATTAATAAAAATATGCTTTGATTCCTGGATTTTGTGATTATATTTGCTTTTTAAATTAGTAAATTGCTATAATTTCTTTTCTTATTAAAATATTATTTTCATAATAAATTTTGATTTTGTCATTTTAAAATTAGTTTTCTTAAAAGTAAGACTTCTGTTCCAAATTATGATTATATTGAAAGAATATCTTACCTGCCCGAAAAAAGGGAGGCCACGTCTGTAATATAAATCCACTTTAGTAAATTTCAGTTTGCTTATGGTATTTGTGATTTCACATGATCCATGCTCAGTTAATTCCAACCCTGAAAAAGAAGTGAAATTGAACTTCTATATATTCAGAACTCGCCTCCTACCTCCCCTCTAGCCTCACTCCATCATAATAAAATACCATTCACTTCTTGTTTTTTATTCTTTCCAGAATTTCACACACTTAGAAGACAGAAGCTACTTGACAAGTAATTTGACATTAACTTCACCTCATATAAAACCTTATTGGTATCCATAATTCCTAATTCCTCTGGTTTTGCAAGTTTCCTATTTTTCCACCTATGTTCTTGATTCAGTTCTCATCTCCTCATGTGTGATCTTCTCCATCTTTGTTTTTGTCCCTCACTCCTGCTCTTTCTGCATGGAATTAAATTATTCACATTCACATTGGCCTAAAACTATGCTTAAATTTCTTCCACAACCACTTCCCCAGAAAGATCTTTCTTTTCACTGTGTGGCCTATCCACAGTCTAGCCAACACCTAGTACTTTTTCATTTCAGTGAAGTGTAATCTGTTTCTTGTTCTCATCATCTAAAACACCACACTACCAAAGTTTAGAAGATCCCTTACTTGCTGCCTATATTGTATTCTCATCTCAGACTTTATCGTACATGAACTAACAGTAGTAATTTATATTAAAGTACCACCGAAACTCTTCCTTCCAGTGGCTTCTAAAAAATTGTACTCTTTTATTTTGCCCTGTCCCCATGACTTCTAATTTTATTATGCTGACTTACATTCTACTGTTTCTGTCCTAAATATAGTTGTTTCCATGCTTGGACCCTTCTTTGTCTCTATCTTAAATTTAGCAGTGCTATATGAGTTCACCTTCAGAGCAATTGCATTCACTCTTGAGAGGGTATAGGCACAATGGAAATGGCTTTAGATTTATATCCCTGGTTCTGCTTTTGCTCTGGCTCTTTTAAAAATTATCAGCTGAATAAATTCACTTTCATTTTGATATTCCAAATTATAATTAATTATCTTTGACATATCTCATCACAATTGTCATTGTTTTTCATCCAGTCCTGGCAATGGTATTTCCATTTTCCAGGCCCAAAATTTGGAATCTTTGAGGCCATCCTTGAATAATCTTCTGATGTATTACATTGTAGCACATTTTTCATCTAGTCTAACCCCTTTAGGTGAGCTAGAACTATCTTTTTGTGGGAGGAGTTAAAGAAAATTTACTGTGCTACGTTTCCATGTCTTCATTCTTACTTTTTAAAATAGTAAACTGACAAATGAAGATTCTATATATTCGAGGTGTACATTTCATGCTGATTTGATATAGGTTGTGTAATGATTACCACAGCCAAATTAATGAACACATCCATCACCACCTATGCTTCACATTAGATCCCCACAATTTATTTATCTTATACTGGAGGTTAGTGTGCTTTGATCAACATCTGCCATTTTCCCCAAGTCCTTGGCAACCACTCTTGTACTCTCTGTTTCTACGATCTTAACTATTTTAGATTCCACATATAAGTGAGATCATGCAGTATTTGTATTTCTGTGTCTGACTTATTTCACTTGGCATGATGTCCTCCTGGTTCATCTATGCTGTCACAAATGACAGGATTTTTAATGGCTGAATAATATTCCTTTGTGTGTATATAAATATAGATACAGATATCCTTTTTGGTGAGATGCCTGTTAAGGTCTTTGGCTAATTTTTTTAAAGTCAATTTTTTAATATTGACAGTGAAGAATTATATATATGTTTCTTTCATTCTTTCAATAGCTGAAAAATATTCTAGTGTGTGTGCATGGTGGCGGGGGTGGGGGTGGGGAACACCGTAGCCTCTATCTACTAGTTGCTAGTGGCAGCCTCCCTTTCCCAAGTCATGACAATCAGAAATGACTCTAAGCATTTTCAAATGTTCTCTGAGGGGCAAAATTGCCTTTGTTTGAAAACCACTGCCTTAGACCACAGAACTCTTTTCTTCATGGAACAACTCAAAGGACTAATGTATTGGGAACTCATGTCTGGACATACTGGTTTACTTAATTTGTCCTCATCTTATAGGTGAGGAAATTAAAGCCCAGGGAGGTGAGGCAGCCTACCTTAGTCATATAACTTGTGTAATGCATGTAAGGGACATATTGTCCAAATAAACCCTTGCCCTTTGGACTGCAACCCTATCCTAGCTGTTTTGGGTGACACTGACGATGTAGGCCAAGGGTAAGATCTGGAGACAGTCCTCATTCACCTCTGTGAAGCCCTATCTTTGTCACTGGTGCTCTTCACAGGTTAGAATTATCTTTTAAAAATATTAGTTTATTTAGGCCATTCTCCTCAAATATGTCTGAAGGTATCCAGTCCTTTTCAGAATAAAGTCTAAACTCTTTAGTGGATGATTTACTTTCTTTCACACCTTACCAGATTTACACCCCTGGTTCTGCTTTTGATTTACCAGTAGCCTACAGTTTCAGATTCTTCTGAAATTGAACACATTTTTAAATGCTTGTCATGTTCTCCCTGTCCATCACTAATCTTTAAAAATGTTAGCTATCTGATATAAGTCAGTTGAAATGCTACTTTATCTGTAAGGTTTTCTTCTGGCTCTATATTAGAATTAACTACCTCACTTCATGCTTATTTGGCCCTTGGCTTTTATATTTCTTGGAGAAATTTTATCATGGTTATGCACATACACACTCTTCACTTCTATTCTTAGATGTTTAATTCCTTGAGGACAGAGACCATATTATTTTCCTAATCACTAGAAACTACAGAGTGTTTTACATGGAATGGGAGTTTGATAAATGTATATTAAATTAATAAATATTTTAAAATGATACAAACCTGTTCCCTCCTCTCTGAACTTGGCTTCCACTTGGATTGTCGGGTGATACCCTTTTTGTCTCATCTGAAATATTTTAGTCTTTATGAGTTGTGTGAAACATCCTTTATTGTCTGCCTGAAGAGAAAGGAAGAGAATTCCTGGGTCCTCCGATTTGCTATCAAAAAAAGTCAGTTATCAATCTTTGAAAATTTTTTATTGGGCATAAAAATAAATTTTGGAAATGTTCCAATCTTCTTTATGCTTTCTGAAGCCCAGGAATGACATAAAGTTTCTTCATTAATGACCGAGTTAGTCATTGTCAACCTTTGCCTTCTCCATTGTCTTCTGAAAATGGATCTCATTTCTGCTAAATTAAACTTCCTAGAGTTTCCAAATGTGCCATGATATTTTGTAATTCTCTCTCTTTGCATATGTCCCTCAAATGATAACTTTTTCCCATTCTTACCTAAAAAACAGTTACTGCTCCTCAAAACTTAACTCAGACATAGTGTCTTAAAAGAAGCCTTCTGTAACCATCTCTACCTAAACATCAACTAAAGATTCCATGTTCTTAACTGCATGTTCCTGATGTCTAGGACATTAATAGGAATACGAACTTTCATGGAATAGATGAATCCTTGTAGTAATCTCAGATTTCCACAAATGTTGGGATGCATGTTTTAATAAAGATTTGTTGTCATTTTAAACTTATTTACATGAAAATATGTATTGCATAATAAAATATAATCATATTTAATTTATTTACACATGATGTCATGACTT
This sequence comes from Mirza zaza, assembly GCA_008750895.1. Taxonomy (NCBI): domain Eukaryota; kingdom Metazoa; phylum Chordata; class Mammalia; order Primates; family Cheirogaleidae; genus Mirza; species Mirza zaza. The sequence goes on from VSMD01070988.1 coordinate 22,723, forward strand.
GATTGAAAATAAAAATTAATCCTAGTCTTCCTGATATAGTAAAGATTTCAGAAGCTAGATCCTTCTCATGTTTATCTTGTTTGTAAACATTTACCTTGATGTTTATTATCATATCCATCATTCTGGCCTCTCATTTGTTTTCTATAGCTTTGATAACTTTCTTTTTCATATCTTACAGTGCCTGCTCACACTGCCACACCCTGGATTTTACACCCTCCTCCTCTGAAATCAGTAGTTTTGCACTGAATTTTTTTTTTTTTTTTTTTTTTTGAGACAGAGTCTCACTTTATTGCCCAGGCTAGAGTGAGTGCCGTGGCGTCAGCCTAGCTCACAGCAACCTCAAACTCCTGGGCTCAAGCAATCCTGCTGCCTCAGCCTCCCAAGTAGCTGGGACTACAGGCATGTGCCACCATGCCCGGCTAATTTTTTCTATATATATTAGTTGGCCAATTAATTTCTTTCTATTTATAGTAGAGATGGGGTCTCGCTCTTGCTCAGGCTGGTCTCGAACTCCTGAGCTCAAATGATCCGCCCACCTCGGCCTCCCAGAGAGCTAGGATGCACTGAATTTTTAAATATGGCATATTCTACCTTCAGCTGTTTCCCTTAATTATGCTGATTATACCCTTCTTTGATATAACTGGGCCCTCCAATCCATTATTCTACTAGGCCTTCTTCTCTTCAACCCAATGCTGGTGGTTATTTTTTTTCTGAGACAGAGTCTCACTCTGTTGCCTGGGCTAGCATGCCATGGCATCAGCCTAGCTCACAGCAACCTCAAACTCCTGAGCTCAAGCGATCCTTCTGTCTCAGCCTCCTGAGTAGTTGGAACTACAGGCATGTGCCACCATGCCCAGCTAATTTTTTCTATATATTTTTAGTTGGCCAATTAATTTTTTTCTATTTTTAGTAAAGATGGGATCTCGCTCTTGCTCAGGCTGATTTCCAACTCCTGACCTTGAGCGATCCTCCTGCCTCGGCCTCCCTGAGTTCTAGGATTACAGGCGTGAGCCACTGTGCCTGGCTCCAATGCTGGTTTAATACTCCTTCATATGCAGTTTGAATTCCATGGCATGGCATTTGATCCTCCTACTAGCCAAATTCTCAACACCTGCCACATTCCTCTGTCACCTATTTGATTAAAGGCAACTTTTTATATTTCCATTTACTTTTATGCCTTTATACCTGTTGACTGCTTTTGATAAGAAATTACAAAACTGGCCAAGTGAATACCAATATAAACCCATGAGCCCAGCCATCAAGGGGCCCCTAACACTTCTAGGCAATCTTACAATTTTTGCCTTACTCCACAATTTTGCTTGGTGATGATTTCAAACACTATTCTCTATTGTATTTGTATTCACTATTGTAATCCATGAGAAAACAAAATCTGATGTTAGTGGTTTGGGGAGTGTTGTTTCTACATACCTGTTGACTAAATTCTTCACAGATTTGGTTTGGATAAATATTACGACAGTTGGTATGGTGGATATTTGCACCATATGGAGCAAAATATGGAGCATATTTTCTGCACACATTAATTGTCACCAGCCCCGGGACAGGCTTTCCATATGTATATCTATAAGAACAAAATAGTCATACAAAAATATTTAATATAAATAATGCAGATGTTTCTTCACTTGATTTGACCCATTCATACATCTACCTTAATCATCTAAACCAATTTTATTATCTTTCATAGAATTTGCATTTTAGAAGCACTTATTCTGAGAGATTGTGTCTCAATTATCTATAACTCTAAGAAAAAATATTTAATGAATCTTTTTGAAACAATACCAAACAGAAAATTACTAATTAAGTCTTTCTCAGATCTTTCCTCCCTCTGAGTTGAGGCTTTGCTACAAGATTGTCCTACTTCCCTCTTTCTCTGCTGTCGGATTATCTATGCTATGCTTCCAGCTTTGACAACACCACCTAAGTCACTTTATGGCAAAAAAAAAAAAAAAAAAAATTGAAAATATGTGAAAAGGGTATTTCTAAGTCTTTTCCAATTTATAAGTATTCTAAGAAGATAAATGAGAAGTTAGGTGGGGAAGTAATAGCCATAAACAAAAATGTTATATATAAATAGGATCATAATAACTCAATTTGATTCTGCCAAATATGATGGAAGGATATGATGCAAAGCCAAAATTATTTTATTGTTTCTCGAAGTGGGCTTTGTGGACTGTGTACATTAAAATTACCTGGGATACACACTGAGTTACAGATTCCTGGTTTTTTTCTCAGATTTATGATAATCTCTGGAGGTGGGGCCACAGAATCTACATTTTACTTAGCATCTTCCATAGATTTGAATGCACACTGAAGCTTAAAACCCATTGCTGGTAGCCCGAACTGTGAGGTAGATAAGATTTAGCCTCAGTGCCCCAAGGTGCTGATAAATTAATAAACCATTTACTAAATTTCAATTGCTTTTGGAGTTTTATCTTTAAGTCTGAATCAAAAGGCTTTCCCTCTGTTGGAAAAATTTAAAGCATCAAAGTTGGCGAGAAGGATGCAAATATGTTTCTCATGCTGCTTTCAAAAGCAAAAGGAAACATTTCTCTCCTCTGTGCATATGGAAAATGCTCTAATGCATGAAAAGGCAAACAGGGAAGAAATAAGTATAATATATGCATGTTTAATTCTATCATATGTATCCAGGATTTAAGGCAGAATGTGTATTTAGTTTCTTTCCAACTATTTTCCATAGTTTAAGAATTGAGATCAACAAAGAGAAAGGAGATAACAGGGACGACATGAGTATGAGCTCCACAGCTAGATGGCCTAGGTTGTCTGGCACAGAACCTGTGATACATGAATGCTTCATAAAGTCAGCCTTTGTTAAATTGCAGAAGCAAAATAGCATAGTGGTGAAGAGTTTGGGGTCTGGAGCCAGACTGCTGGATTTAAATTCCAGTTAGCTATGTACTATCTGCAGTAATGTGAGCAATTTATTTATTTATTTTTTTGTACCTTACCAAGGTTATAGTGTCCTCATTGTAAATGGAGGATAATAATTATCTACATCTCACAGGGTTAGTATAAGAAAAAAGTTAATAAGTTAATAACACAAAGCATTTAGAACATTGTGTGGCACATTTTAAATGTCCAGTAAATGATTTTGTTATTAGCAGAATTATCATCTGCTACAGTCCTTACTTCCTAGTGGGAGCTTAGGAAAGAGAGTTATTCCTCTCCTAATTGAAATACTTTGAAGTTCAGTAACTGTTATTTACAATATATTCTCTTAAAGTACAGAAATAGAAATGAAATGAAATTTTAAAAAATGCAACTCACAAGCCACAGACAGATACCACAAAGTCTTCATCCAGAAAACCAATAACCTTGGGCATTTTCACTTGGACCTCAAATTTGGGGATAACTGTTTTCAATACAAGAGAAAAAGAGGTGAGAGTGGACATGAGATCCTGTGAGTATTAGTAATGGTTTCTATTACAGAACCTTATAACATAGGGTCAAATTCAATGGCTTCAACTGTAATGGTGACAATGCTGACAAAGAGAGGCCATTTGTCACCATGGGTAGTTTTTACTGTGCTAACTTGGTTAAGCTGGTGCTACATTTCCTAGACTCTCTTTCTCTACATTTGTGCGAGATTTCAAAAGTGAAAGAGAAGCGGCACCGTTAGTCTCTGAAGATCATCATGGTTACATGTGGTAACGGAAGGGCCAACTGGTTCCAGTTTGTCTTTATTCTTTCCTCCCTGTATTCAGCTCTTCTTCCCAAATTCTAGCTCTGCTGACTGGTAGAGACCCCAGGCCCACCTGCAGACCTTGGCTGAGGGCCTACTGAAGTGGTAGCCTGCAGAGTGCCGAGGTCACAGTTTTGCGTGGATTCTTTCATCCTCTCCCCTGCATGGTGCACTCGGGCAGCTGACGGTGCCCGGCTTCCTAGATCTCTGGCAAGGTCTGCTTTATCCATTCCCCCTGATGCTTCAGGACTGGTTAGCGATCTTCCCTGATGCGTTAACTCCTTCTGAGGGATCCTTGCTTTTCTAGCTTCTTTCACAGTTCTGTAAGGTGTTATTCTTATAATATGTGCCTATTCTGTGATTCTTATGGCATAGTTCTGGTAAGTCTTGGAAATCCTGTTTTCTTATAGGACTCCTCAGTCATGACACAAAATATTTAATTTACATTAAAAATATACATAACTGATAATTAATAAGATGGTTTCAATGCCTGACTTAGTAATTAGCTATGGTTGAATACTAAATCAATTATGTTATAGTTTAGTTGATTACTGTACTTAGTTGAGCTATAGTTTAGTTGATTACCATGACTTAGGAATCACAGGTGATTAGAGTAGTGTAGGTGTAGGTTATAGACAGCCATGGGATAATCCCAGGAAACACCTTCAGTTATAAGATACAGAAACAGATACCTAGTATACGTAGATGACACAAGTATCAGTTAGCAATTTATGTTTGAATAGGGTCACACAGGCCTATTCAAATCTCTTGCCTCTTGTTGGCTCTGCAATTTTGTAAATTGCTATCTAGTTTTGATATGCTTATCAGTAAAATGGAGATAATAATAGTATCTGCCTCAGACGACTGCTGTGAGGATTAAATGAAGCACTGCATGCAAAGTGCTTAGCAAATATCCAGGTGAATAAAAAAGGCTTTCCATTTTTCAGCTATTGTATGCTAGACCACTGCTTGCTACCTACATGTAAAATTTATCCAATCTTAAATACTCGGATATCATAAATGTCTTACACCTGTAGAATTCTTACCATATTCATACACCTCAAAGGAGTGCTCTATGTTTCCTGACTCCTTCTGCAGCACCACCTTGTAGGAACCCTGAATGGGCTCCATTGATAATGGGAAAGAGAGCTGGCTGAGTCCCCCTTGCAATTTGACACTTTGCCATTGGAAAATTCGGTTCCTTTTGGGATTCTGTAGGTAAAAATAATTTGAGTTCATAGAAACAATTGAAATGTGTATTTTTGAGTTACAGGGGCAGCTTTTCAGGTACGAATGATATTGGGAGGTGTATCACAGATGGTTGGTGAATTGGCACCAAATGTATTAGCAAAATTTTCTAAGAATTCCAGATGGAGAATAAGGCAATTAAGTTTACCAGCTATGAGATATTACAGATGACATTTCATACTGGTGCCTCTTTTTGGTATTATGCACATCAATTTTAGCCAGAAATATTGAAAAGTTCACTAAATTGTATCATCCCAAAGAATTTTGTTGCTTTATCCCAAAGAATTTTGTTTCTTCTTTTACATCTTATCCATTTCTCAAAGAGTTTAAGGTAAATAGGGAAAATAGTATTTGTTTAGTTTTGGTGAAGTAGGGAGGGGAAAAGGTAGAAAGGCAATTTAATTTAACCTGTAGTGAGTCCTCTTTCCTATTGAGTATAGTGTACTACTTACCTCAATATAAACGACCAGGAACTGAAAAGGAAGAAAGAAACAGTATGAACATCTGATAGAATTTAGAAAGAGAAAACCATGATACTAGCACTGATAGAGTATGTCAAACAGAGTAAGAGTCTCTATATTTCACATCCAAACAAGAAAATGTCCCCTGTATATATTTAGTTTGAGACTTACATCTCTTAAGAAGTCATGGCTTTCCTTTTTTGAGATAACATACAATTGAGGAAGCCTATTTAGGTAAAAAGGTCTAAATAACTAGTTCATTTTGCAGATGATATTTGTTTTGCAGATGATATTTAAGAGATAAATCAAATGCACTTCTTTTTTCTATTCAACAAAAATAACTGAAATCTTTAAGAGGACATCTTCAACTGAATACTTATTTGAAGAAGACAGTTAATGAACTACCTTGGCCCTGATCCCTTTCATTCTTCTAGTAGTTGTACTCTTACAAAATCCTTCTGTGGTAGATTTAAGTATCTCTTATATTGGTCTTAGGTTTTCCAAAAGACTAAGTCTTAAATTTTTTGTCTGTTTTCCCCAACCTCATCCAATTTTATGAGACTCACTGTTTCATTCGAAGGGCGTAAATTGATATCCACAGAGACGATACGGAATCTCACTGAAACACAGAGATTTTCCCATGAAATCCCCAATAAGAACTCAGGCCAGTAACAGCATGCCAGGATTTCAATGACTGCAGAATAAAAGAATAAAGAAACTTCTTCCTCCTCCCAAGTTTCCCTTGCTATTTTGTTCCTTTTACCTGTTTGTCCTGGTTTGTAGATGGGTTTGTCTGTCTGGACAAAGACTATGTTCTCTGATTTGGTTATGTGCATTATTTTCCTCTGAATGAAATGCTGAGTTGGCCCTTTTACCTGCACATCAATGACTGCCTGCATAGATGGTAACTCTGGAATCTGTAAAACAGAAATGGGCTGGAGAATCTGCCCATACTCACTTCCAAATGTCTCAGCCTTTATGGGTTTCTGTTTTCCTGGTTAGTCCCTGAGAATCAGTATGGGATAAAGTCAAGGAGTATGCCCCTGTTTTATAAGTAGATAATTATGATTGTGTAACATGATGGTAATAATTCATTCATTTGATTGAAGGAGGAAATGTCATTGCAATAACATGAACTAATTCTTCAATCTGGCCATGACAGTAAATGAAATGGGATGCTTGCCTTTTCACAGCAATATGTGGTATTAAAATAATTATTAAATTTTATCTTCCAAAGGTCAAAAACAACCTTATATGTTATCGTTTGTACCAAGTCAGTATGATTAAACATTTAACAAGTTAAGTAAAAAAGCGTTAAAAGGACAATACATCAACCATCAACCATCTGTGAGATCTTAGATGAGCCATTTGACTTTTTGAATCCAGTGTTTATATCTGTAATGGCGTGAACATGATTTACCCTCAGAAATTTACTTTAAGAGCAAATGACATCCTTGCTATAACTGCAGTTAGTTTTCACATATTGCAGTAGATATGTTTATAAATATTATGCGAGAGTATCAGGTAGAACTTTCATTCTTAGAATCTAATTTGAAATTCTTTCCGTATTCCTCATTTTCCCTTCATTAGAAAGGGATCAGAATACAAGATATCCCCAATATCCTCTCTCTCCCCATCACCCTTATCCCGAGGAGTGACACGGACGGTGAAGGGGCTGCAGTAGAAAGAATCCCTCTCTGCCACCAGGTTTGTGAGGAGGTTCCTGCTCTGTGTTTCATACTGCAGAGTCACGTTGACTGTCACTGTCTCATTCAGGTGATTAAGGATGGCACAGGCCTTTTCGGGAACGCCAGTGTAGAGCACTGATGGGACCAGCACCACATACTGCCTGTGGAGAAGAGGGGTCTCGATCAACCATGGAGAGGTTAAAAAGATATCACTACTGCGGCTCTTTTCTAGTTAATCTTTGCTTTTGTCACCAATCATAGAACAGAGTCAGATTTCAGCAGAAGCGTATTCTTCAGACGCCAACCCAAAAGACCTGCGGAACTCATAAAACCCCAAATTAAACATCAATTTGCTTCTCTTGTATTGTGGAAATATTCAGCCTCATAATAATAGAAGGCCTGTTAATGGCCATGGGTGAGCAAAACAAGAATTATTCTATATTTTGGATAGACACTTTAAATTTATAATATGTGAATTAATCAACATATCATTGAACCCATTAAGAACCTGTCTGCATGTGGTCTTGGGTTTCATATGGATGATACCACAAATATTTGTGTTCCAGGAAACACTATGAAAATAACATTTAATACATGGTGAAGAGCTGAATTGCTTTTCACTATAGTTTCAGAAGCAACTTTATCTTTTCTTTCTTTAACTCTCTGGTAATGGAAGACAAGTCAAGCTAATCACCAAACATATTACCACAGACCCAACATGCCACTCTCCTGTCACTGCTTTTCACTTACGATCACCCAAATATGCTGCACTTTGTGAGGCTATATACTTCCATACACTTTTTTCTCTTCCTAAGTGTCCTTGTCTATCTGCAAAACTTCTATTTGCCTCATAAGACTTATCTCACAAGCAACTTTCTCTATGCAGAATTTGGTGATGCCTGTTCCCTTACATCAGCTCCCATAAAGAGTTGGGTTTTCCTTATGAATATTCCTACAGATGGCTGCAGTGTCTACTCCTGTTGTTCTGATATATTTCATTTTCTGTGCACACTCTCTCTCCTTTTTCTATTATGTGAGGTATTGAGGGCAGGGTTTGAATTTTGTTAATCTTTATATTCCCAAGACACTGACATCCCCTAAAGGTTTACTAAAGGACTGAGTGAACTGACACACAAATCCTGGCTTGTCTGTAGGTCATACATTCAACTTGCTAATCCCTCACTGGGGGAAAACACAGGCACTGAGTCATTTCACAGTGGCTAAAACACTGCAGCTCACTCGGTGAACCAATAAAAGTTTTATCTTTTTTGGTAGGAATTCTGTATTCTTATTGGTAAATGTTTCACAAATGTTACTGTCCTATGTCTTTTGAGTTTTCTAGAATTGGAGTATGTCTCTTTCCACATGAATAACAACAACTTACTGACCCTTCCAAGCCCTTCAACAATAAGAAATTGTAAAAGAAATCAAGAAATAATGATTAAAGAGATAACAATGACAAAGAAGGAAGAGGACAGAATTTTCTGGGACTATTGCTTACGGTTTTGCAGTAGCTGAAGCATCGCTGGGAAGGAGCAGAAAAAGTAGAATCAAGACTGGCTTGGGCAGTTGGTTTCCCCTCATGGTGTGGAGAGAAAAAGGGAAGAATGGGGATTAGAGCCTTTGATTCCTTGAACTCTGTGCTTGTTTCAGAGTCACTGGTTTTTATTTTACCTGATTGGCAGTGAAAGCAAATTGCCAACCACTTATTTTTGTAACATATTAACTACTTCTAGCATAAAAAAATCAATTCCAGATCGTTTCTATGACCATCAGTATTCTTTCATTCACTCTCTCAAGTTTTCCAAATGCTTAAAAATGGTACTTTGAGGCTACCATTGGCTCAGGTTATTAATCAATGCTTTAAATATGTTTTAAGAAAAAACAAAATAAATTACATGGTTTGAAGAAATAAATCAACATTCTTGACTTTTTAATAAAGGGATATTACTGTCAATCCATATCCCAAATCTCTTCTTGGCAGTCCAGAAAGCATGACATATGTTCATCTCAGATTCATCCTAAATGGCTCTTTTATGAAACAAGGAAATGAAATCTATCACAGAATTTTAAACAAAATAAGTTTGGAGGCAATCTGTCCATTGTTTGAAAGTTTAATTTTTGATTTTTATAACTATCCTTATGTTTGCTTAGTACAGAGAAAAAACCAGTTCATTTGGGAATAACAACCCATATAATACATTTTTACCATTCACTCAACATCTAGAGTAGAAAGCCAATTATTCATTTTATTCTCTAAGGAAATGACCTCTATCTGATGAACATTCTTATTTAAATTTAGCTAGAGTGATATAAAAATATTTTATTAATGCTGATGCATTATACAATTTTCTTTCCAAGGAAAATTGGCATGTCAGAATCTATTTTTATGGAATTCTGTGTAAGGGTGGGGAATATTCTATTGTGCTCCCCTCCAAATTGGGGCTTGGCAGGCCTTTTTTTCTTCTTTTACCTCTAAACACTTTAAGTGTTTAATAATAATATTTCCATATAACGACAATTCCAGTATTAAAACCAATATAATTAACAAATATTTCCTAAACTTGCATAAAACCCAATTCATACTTAATTTATAGGCAGGTCTTGATACACATTTTTGTATATAATGAAAGAGTGACAAATAAGTGAATATAACATATGTGACAACTCTTGGTGAATGGAAAAACTACAGATATGTAAGATATTAAAATTACAATGATGATAATAAACTGTGGGTGAAAAAATGCCAAGTCAAATGGAATAAACTATAATAATACATTGTGCTAGCCTTTGGTGGTTGGCAAATGCTTGCAGAATGAATGTAAACTCTTCTGCTTTATTTTGGCTCCTTCTTTCACTAGAATCTGGATGTCCTCTCCACTTTCACTCTCTCACTCTTCCTAGCTCTCCCTACTTCCCACACCCCACTCTAGTTTGAACTTCTAGAATGGATGAATAAGTCTGACATACTATCAATTTTTTTTTTTTTTTGAGACAGAGCTCTGCTACCTGGGCTAGAGTGCTATGGCGTCAGCCTAGCTTACAGCAACCTCAAACTCCTGGGCTCAAGCAATTCTCCTGCCTCAGCCTCCCGGGTAGCTGGGACTACAGGTATATGCCACCATACCTGGCTAATTTTTTCTATATACTTTCAGTTGTCCAGCTAATTTCTTTCTATTTTTAGTAGAGACGGGGTCTCACTCTTGCTCAGGCTGGTCTCGAGCTCCTGAGCTCAAACAATCCTCTCACCTCAGCCTCCCAGAGTACTAGGATTACAGGCGTGAGCCACTGCACCCAGCCCAAAATTTTATTACTTTGATTTTTAATTAAAAATTTTGCTGATACATTTTACATATTTGAAATTATGGGGCAAAAATAATATTTTCTCAGCACTTTCAGCTAAGGCTTTTATAGTCTTGTGGTAGTCACATTTTTTTGTGTGTATATTCCATAAAAGAATTTTATTCAACATGTAACCCCTCACACATGCTTGACGTTTAAAATTTTCATCATGAGCAAGATGACATAAGAGTATAGTATAAATCTGATATTTCAAAAATAAATATGTAATATCACTTTTTAAATGTATCCATTAAAATGCAAACACTGTAGTGATTTGTTGCCTAACTTCATCCATTTAAAACATACATGAACTGTTTTATTGCTGGTAGGAAATTTTAGATCATTCTTTTTTCTTTTTGATCTTGTATTTTCCATTATACTTCCTCAAGTAATTTTAACGTGGTGTTTCATACTTCAATATATTTTATTGGTCACCCTATTTATATGTCCGTAATTAAAGATAATCAAAAGTATTGTAAAAATGATCTCATGCCATAAAGTTCTAATTAGTAATAATTTTTTCTGTATTGTTAGTGTAAAAATTATTATCAATATATTACTTATAAAAAGTATGTATATCTACTATAATATTAATAAATATTAAGTATGAGAAAATCATGTTTGAAAATAATTTAATGTAATAAATCAAGTATTCCATCTGGATCTCTCAAAAAAAGTATGTACCCTTGGATGAATATTGCTTATTTATAGATTAAAACAAGTTTCAACTATCCATTTTCTTTTATTTATCTCCTGTTTTTTTACTTTCTTTAATTTTATTTTTTTGTTTCAGAATATTACAGGGGCAAAACATTTAGGTTCATAAATTGCTTTTGTATCATTTGAGTCAAAGTTATAAGTTTGCCCATCCCCCAGATAGTGTGCATTGTACTTCTTAGGTGTGAATACCCATCCCTTCCTCCCCCTTCCATCTGCTTAATTTCCAATGAATGATATTTCCATATGTGTACATAGTATTTATCAATTACTTCCAATTTAGTGGTAAGTAAATGTGGTGTTTGTTTTCTATTCTTGCAATACTTCATTTAGAAGAGTAGTCTCCAGTTCCATACAGGTTAATATAAGAGATATTGTGATTGCTTTGGGGGTCTTCTTCATAAATTCTTTGCCTAGGCTGATGTCTATAAGAACTTTCTCAACATTTGCTTCTAGAATTCTTAAGGTTTCATGCTTTAGGTTTAGGTCTGTTACCCACCACAAGTTGATTTTTGTGAGAGGTGAGAGGTGGGGATCCAGGTTCAATCATTTGCATGTGGTTATACAGTTTTCACAGCACCATTTAATGAATAGAGATTCTTTTCCCCAGTGTATATTTTTGTTTTCTTTGTTAAAGATTAGATGATGATATGAGGATGATTTTATATCTGGGTTCTCAGTCCTGTGCCAAAGGTCTATATCTCTGTTCTTGTGGTTTTACCATGCTGTTTTGGTTACTATAGCCTTGTAGTAAAGCTTGAAGTCTGGTAGACTGATACCTCCCATTTTGTTCTTTTTGCTTAAGATTGCTTTGACTATACGAGGTCTTCTCTGGTTCCATACAAAGCATAGAATTATTTTTTTTAGATCTGTAAAGAATGATGATGGTATTTTAATAGGAATTGCATTAATTCTATAAATCACTTTAGGTAGTATTGACATTTTAACAATATTGATTTTGCCAATCAATGAGCATTGAAGTTTTTTTTGATCTGTTTACATCATCTGTAATTTCTTTTCTCAGTGTTTCATAGTTTTCCCTATATAGGTTTCTCACCTCCTTCATTAAATATTTTCCTAAATATTTAATTTTCTTTGATGCTATTGTGAAAGATGTTTCATATTTAATTTAATTTTTGGCTTGACTGTTATTCCAAAATTTCTAATGTCATGCTTTTCTTATACCAGAAATAGGTTTTAGATGGGTGTACATTGCCTACAATGGGCTATGATGATGCCCTGGTTAAAAGAGTTTGTGCAAATCTCAACATTTTGAATTATCTTTTTGTAAGAGACAAGCAAGAAATTTTTCACTCCAAATCACATCTGAAATATATATTATAACTGAAAGAGAATAGTTATATATTAAAATAAACTTACAAGTCATGCCTTGATTATATTACTGGCATTATACAGTGAATTTATACAATTATTACCTACAACAATCATAGGATTATTGATTGTACCCAATTTCAAGGATTCAAGAAATGATGTTGAAATAAACTGAGGACAAAGTTGAATCTAAATGGCAGATTTTAACAAAATATCAAAGTCTAAGATAAATGTCATGGCATTCCAACAGATATTACACGTATGGCAAAAGTGATAAATATGTAGGCTTTATCACAGCATCAAAATTTTTAATAAGAAAGTCAAAAGTAAATTATGACTGTAATTATCACATTAAATACTTACATAATACTAACTTAAATAAGGATTCAAGGAGAAGGAGTAAATGTGAAAAGAATTGACTTTGTAATTGATGATAATTTTGATATGTTCATTGTATAGCAAATAGATCTTTTTAATTATCAAAATAAAACTATTTTTAAAAGAAACTTCATAAAAGACATTACCTTTGGACATAGTTCTAAGCCAATGTCATTTCAAAAGAGAAATGTGTTTACAGAGCATTGAGCAACTTTGAGTGCATTGAAAATGAAACTGTTCTTGCCTCCTTAGTGTACATTGGGGGAGGCAGAGTTAGAATCATTGGCACATGTGGAATAAAACTGATGCTCATATAAAAAGACACGGGACATGAATAACAATACTTTTATTGAACAAAATAGCAGGAATCTTGGTTGGTATAATTTATCTATCATGATAACTTGCTGATTAATCCTGTATATTTTTTCTCCTTGTGAATACTTGGCCTGTTACAGAGCAGGCTGGAAGAATAAGGGGGTTACAAAACATGTTTCTATCCTTCAAGTATTTCCCTGCACACATTCTGAGTGGCAGCACAAATAATAAAAAGAATATAAGGAATGTGTTACTTTTTGTCTTATTAAAAACTTATGCTTAATAATTACACTATATTAATATTCAGAGATCAGGCCAGTGGGCTTGTCAACTGAGCTGTAATTCCTCCAGGCAGCTTTATTCAAGACTTAAGTGGTACTTCCTTCAATGTACATCCTTAAAAACTGCCCTAGTTGTAATCCTAGCACTCTGGAAGGCTGAGGCGGGCGGATTGGTCGAGGTCAGGAGTTCAAAACCACCCTGAGCAACAGCGAGACCCCGTCTCTGCTATAAATAGAAAGAAATTAATTGACCAACTAATATATATAGAAAAATTTAGCTGGGCATGGTGGCACATGCCTGTAGTCCCAGCTACTCAGGAGGCTGAGGCAGCAGTATTGCTTGAGCCCAGGAGTTTGAGGTTGCTGTGAGCTAGGCTGACGACACGGCACTCACTCTAGCCTGGGCAACAAAGTGAGACTCTGTCTCAAAAAAAAGAAAAGAAAAAATAACTGCCCTAGTAGCAAAATAATCTTCTACCCAGACCAGTCTTCTTTATTCCTCTAACTGAGTCATCGATGGAAATTTTGCCCAGAAGAATGAAAGGTACCATGGCTATGTGCGCGCACACACACACACACACACACACACACACCTCGAGACCCCCAGTCCCCACAACCCCAACATCCTGACTCTTCTGCCTTCTCTGCTTCAGCCATACTGAACTCATTGCTGTCCTCCAGTGCTTGAGAGTGTTTCTACTTAACTTAGAACCTTTGTGCCTTTCATTACCTTCTCCTGCATTACTCTTCTGCAGATATTCATAGCTAACTTCCTCACCTCCTTAAACCTTTGCTTCTCTATCACCTTCTCAGTGAGGTCTACTCTGAGCACAGCATTTAAAATTGCAAAGTCTACTCCCCATCTTGTGTCACTCCTGATCTCCATTCCTCTGCTTTTTTTCATAGCACTTGTCTCTTTCTGACATGTTATATAATGTACTTACTTATTTTTTCTTATTTATTGCCTGTTTCCCCTCACTAGAATATAATGTAGAAATTTTGTCTTGATTTTTACTGTTCCTTGTCATTGAGAACTATTAATATATCCATTAATAACATTCAATAATTATTTGTTGAATAAATGAATGAAAACATCATGTGCCTATGAAATATAACATTTGTATTCGCTCTTAAAATATATATAAAAAGATAAGTGAATAAATTGAATTGTACGTATATATTTCACATAGAACAAAATGACAACATTTCAAGGAGAATCAGTTAAGACTTACCTAAGATAATGTCATTAGTCTTTCTGCAAGTAATCATATACAAGATTCAATTACATAGTTTTATCAGTAGATCATAGGGCTTTCTTCTTCTTTTAATAATGATATAGGTGAAGTTATGTGTGTGTGTATATATATATATATATATGTATACACATATCCTGTACATGTAAGCATATTTTAAAGTCATTAAAATATCAGGTAAATATAGAAAAGAGAAATGTGGCTCTCTTTACATATTTCTAGTTTATTATTATTTTCCAGGAGACTATTTCTACATACTTTTATTTTTGAGGTAGTAATAAAATAAAGATTTTGTAAGATCATAAAAATCTATTGAGTTCGTGTAGCTTATTCCATAGCCTATGAATGACAAGAGAATCAAAAGCCAATTAAAGGTCATTCAAAATGGCAAATAGGTTATATTTTCATGCAATAAAATGATAGCGTAGAGTAATAATTAATAGCAATATACCACTTTCTGAAACCTGTCTTTTTGTCAAATAAATGTACGGATTTGAGAGATGTTAATCTGTAATTTCCTAAGGAGAAAACAGATATACATTTTTAAGAAAGAACTTGGAGAAATGAGCTTATTATTTTGAGAGAATGGTATCCTTTTTGAAAATTTAAAAGGGATCCTTCCATTCCCCAGTTGACATAAAGGAGCTCCAAGCTTAAGGAAAGAATGATAGATGTTGATAGAAAAAGACATAGTCATGGTTGTGCCTTCTTCAACATGGACAGGACCCAAGGTACATACGGTAAGCACCTCTCCTCTGGGTGTGGAAAATTCAGGAAGAGAACCATCAAAATAAGAAAGCAGGATATCTCATTCTTACCAATAACCTTAACCTTACCAATACATACGTTTTGATTCTGAAGAGTTAGAAAAGATAGAAACTATTTTAAAGGAAAAATTACAAAACCATTAAGTCTGTGATGATTGAATTAAGCCCACATTTTATGTTGGTGTCTGATTGAATCATGGGGCAAGAGGGACTTGGTCAGGTTAAATGACCTAAGCATTTGTGATCTCCCTCCAAGGGTCTGCAATCTCCTTCCTGGGTCAGGAGTGCTGTGTCAGCCAGCCCCTCCATTTCTCATTACCCCTCATTGGTTTAACTGTTTACTGAAGGAGTGAGAGAGCAGAAAGTGGATGCATACTAGAAAAAAAAATTTGGAAAAAAAAAGATTGAGAAAATATTTTGTTGAGCCTTTATTCCTTGCTAAACATTATTCTAGGCTTTTTTGGGTCTTGGTTTGGTAGCTGAAAGTAAGGAAGACTTTATAATTCCTCTATTCTGAGATTAACTGCCCCAGAGAGGGGGTGGAAGGGACCATTGCAAGAATTGTTTTATCCCTCAGTAATACTATAACAATATACATATGATTTGATTAAATAAGTGACTTTTTCTTCACTAAAAGAGATGAATTGTAAAAGTGAATCAGAGGTTCAAAAAGTTGGTTTCATAAATTGTTTGATTTTTTTTATTTCAAAATATTACTTAAGGGGTATAAGTGTTGTTGCATGGATACCTTGAAGAATACTCAAGTCAGGGCTTTTAATGTGCCCATCACCAGATAATGTGTTTGTTGTACCCAATAGAAAAGTTGTTATCCCACAGCCCACAGCCCCTCCTGGTTTCTTGACTTCTCATGTCCTTTTTTGTCTTTTTATTTTATTTCATCATAGTATGGGGGTACAAATGTTTAGGTAACATATATTGCCTTTGCCCTGCAGAGTCAGAGCTTCAAGCATGTCCATCCCCCAGATGGAGTGCACTGCACCCATTAGGTGTGAATGTATCTTTCCCCTCCTCCCCTACAACTTGCCTGACACCTGAAGAATGTTTCTACTATATGTGCACATAAGTGTTGATCCATTAATATCAATCTGATGGTGAGTATATGTGGTGCTTGTTTTTCCATTCTTGTGGCAATTCCCTTAGTACTCCAGCTCTATTCAGGATAATGCAAGCGATGCTAGAGCACCATTGTTTTTGTGGCTGAGTATTGCTTCGTGCCTGGGTGTACCCATTGTTTAGCTCCCACTTATAAGTGAGAACATGTGATGCTTGGTTTTCCATTCCTGACATACTTCAATTCCACCCAAGTTGCTGCAATTGACATTGTTTCATTCCTTTCTATGATTTAGTACTACTCCATAGTATGTATATTACATATTCTTTATCCACTCATCAATTGATGAGCGCTTAGGTTGATTCCACATTTTTGCTATTGTGAATTATGCTGCAATAAACATTTGAGTGAAGGTGTCTTTTTGATAAAATCATTTCATTTCCTTTGGGTAGATATCAAGTAGAGGGATTGCTGGATAGAATGGTAGGTCTACATTTATTTCTCTGAGGAATCATCATACAGTTTTCCATAGAGGCTGTACTAATTTGCAGTCCCATCAACAGTGTATAAGCGTTCCTTTCTGTCTGCATCCACACCAGCATCTATTGTTTTTTGACTTTTTAATAATGGCCATTCTGATAGGGGAAGGGTGGTATCTCACTATAGTTTTAATTTTCATTTCCCTGATGATTAGTGATGTTCAGCATCACTTCATGTGTTTGTTGGCTCTTTGTCTTTTTTTGAAAAATATCTGTTTATGTTTTTCATACACATTTTGATGAGGTTATTTATGTATTTCTTAATGATTTGTTTGAGCTC
Organism: Mirza zaza; assembly: GCA_008750895.1. Lineage (NCBI taxonomy): Eukaryota > Metazoa > Chordata > Mammalia > Primates > Cheirogaleidae > Mirza > Mirza zaza. Next base: position 40,114 of record VSMD01070988.1, read on the forward strand.
TTTGTAGATTTTGGGTATTAGCCTTTATACATCCATGTATAGTTTGCAAATATTTTCTGTTCTGTAGGTTTCTATTTGCTCTTAATTATTTCCTTCTCTATGTAGAAGTTTTTAATTTAATTGTCCCATTTATTTATTTTTATTGTTGCTGTATTTGTCTTTGGGGTCTTAATCATAAATTCTTTCCCTAGCTTGATGTCTAGAAGAGTTTTTCCTATGTTTTCTTTGAGAATTTTTATGGTTTCACACCTTACATTTAAGTCTTTTATCCATCTTGAATTAAGTTTTCTATATGATGAGAGATAGGGGTCCTATTTCATTCTTTTGCATATGACTATCAAGTTTTCTCAGCACTATTTACTGAATAGAGTTTCCTTTCCCCATATATTATTGTCTTCTTTGTCAAAGATTATTTGGTTGTAGGTAGATGATTTTATTTCTGGGTTCTCTATTCTCTTCCACTGGTCTATATCTCTATTTTCATATTAGTACCACACTATTTTGGTTACTAGACTTGTAGTATAATTTGAAGTCAGGCAATGTGATGTCTCCAGATTTGTTATCTTTGCTTAGGATTGCTTTGGCTATATGGGCTCTTTTTGGGTTCCAAATGAAGCTTAGGATTATTTTTTCTAGAGCTGTGAAGTATGACTTTGGTATTTTGATAGATATTATGTTGAATATGTAAATCACTTTGGGTAGTATGGACATTCTAATGATGTGGAGTCTACCAATCTATAAGCAAGAGATATTTTTCCATTTGCTTGTATCATCTATGGTTTCTTTCATCAATGCTTTATATTAATAGTTCTCCTTATAGAGAATTTTTTACTCCTTGGTTAAATATATTCTTAGGTATTTTATTTTCTTTCTAGCTATTGTGAATGGTATTGATTCCTTTATTTGACCCCCAGATTGACTGTTGTTAGTATATAGAAATGCTACTGATTTGTGTATATTGATTTTTGTAACCTGAGGCTTTGCTGATTTTTTTTTTTAAATCAATGCCAGAGGTCTTTTGGTGGAGTCTTTAGGGCTTTCTAGATTTAAGATAGTATCATCAGCAAACAGGGATAGCTCAACCTCATCTTTCCTCATTTGGTGTCCTTTATTTCTTTTTCTTGCCTGATTGCTCTAGATGGGACCTCCGATACTATGTTTTTTGTTTTTCTCATTTTTTAAATTTTGGAATATTATGGGAGTACACATGTTTTGGTTACATGGATAGCTTTTGTACTGTTTGAGTCAAAGTGTGTGTGCCTGTCACCGAAATAGTGTACTTTGTACCCAGTAGGCGTAATTTCTCCATCTCCTCCTCCCCCTTCTCACTACATGATTTTTGTTGAGTTTTACTTCCATCTGGGCACATGAGTTCTGTTTGGTTCTTTCTAATAGTAAGTACATGTGGTGTTTGTTTTTCCAATCTTGTGATACTTCACTTAGAATAATGGTCTCCAGTTTCATCCAGGTTAATAGAGGAGGTATTAGTTCACCATTTTTTTATGGTTGAGCAGTGCTGTATGGTATACATAGACCACATTTTATTAATCCGCTCATGTACTGACAGGCATGTGGGTTGTTTCCACATCATTGCAATTGTGAATTGTGCTACAAAAAACATTCTAGTGCAAGTGTCTTTTTCATAATATGATGCTTTTTCCTTTGAGAAAATACCCAATAGTGGGATTGCTGTATCAAATGGTAGGTCTATTTTTAGTTCTTTGAGAAATCTCCATTTCATAGAGATTGCACTAATTTGTAGTCCTTCCAACAGTGTATAAGTGTTCCTTTTTTTCCACATTCACACCAGCATCTATTGTTTTGGAACTTTTTGATAAGAGCCATTCTCACTGGAATTAGGTGATATCACATTGTCATTTTGATTTGCATTTCTCTGGTGATTAGTGGTGTTGACCATTTTTTCATATGTTTATTGGCCATTAGTCTATCTTCTTTTGAAAAGCTTCTGTTCTTGTCTTTTGCCCACATTTTAATGGAGTTGTTTGATTTTTTCTTGCTTGTTTGCTTGAGTTCTTGTAGATTGTTGTTATGAGCCCTTTATCAGATGTATAGCATGCAGATATTTTCTCCCATTGTGTAGGTTGTCTATTCACTGTTAATTGATTGACTGTGCAGAAGTTTTTAATTTAATTTTTGTTATTGCTCTGATTGCCCTTAGGTTCTTCTTCATAAATTCTTTGCCTACACCTATATCTAGAAGAATTTTTCCAACATTTTCTCCTAGAATTCTAATGGTTTCATGTCTTAAGTTTGTTATCCATCTTGAGTTAATTTTACCTAGTGGTGAGATATGGATCCTGTTTCAATCTTCTGTGTGTGGCCATCCAGTTTTTCCAGCAGCATTTATTGAATAGGGATTCTTTTCCCCAGGTTATATTGTTGTCTGCTTCATCAAAGATCAGATGGCAAGATGTGAATAATTTTATATCTGGGTTTTCTATACTGTTGCTTTAGTCTGTGTCCCTATTTTTTGCCAATACTATACTGTTTTGGTTATAATAGCCTTGTAGTGTAGCTTAAAGTCAGGTAGGGTGATGTCTCCAGATTTGTTTCTTTTGCTTAAGGTTGCTTTTGCTATTCAGGCTCTTTCAGGTTCCAAATGAAAAATAATTTTTTTTCATTGATCTGCAAAAAATGATGTTGATATTTTGATGGGGGTTGCATTGAATCTGTAGATCACTTTAGGTACTATGGACATTTTAACAATATTAATTCTGCCAATCCTTGAGGATGATGTGTTTTCCCATTTGCTTGCATCATCTGCAATTTCCTTCCTCAGTGATTTGTAGTTCTCTTTATAGAGATCTTTCACCTCCTTAGTTAAATATATTCTTAGGTATTTTATTTTCTTAGTCACTATTGTAAAAGACATTGTGTCTTTGATCTGATTCTTAGCTTGACTGCTGTTGTTGTATAGGAATTCTACTGATTTGTGTACATTGATTTTTTATCCTGAGACTTTGGTGAATTTATTTATCAATTCTAGGAGTGTCTTGGCAGAGTTTGGAGGGTTTTCTACATATAAGATCATATAATCAGCAAAGAACAATAGTTTGACCTCCTCTTTCCCAATTTGGATACCCTTAATTTCCTTCTCTGGCTATAGCTTCCAGCACTATGTTCAATGGACAAGATGCCCACTATGTTCACTGAACATAGTGGGCATCCTGTCTTGTTCCAGTTCTAAGTGGGAATGCATTCAACTTTTCCCCATTTAGTATGATTTTGGTTTGTCATATATGGCTTTTATAATTTTTAGATAGGTACCATCTGAGCCTATTTTGTTAAGAATTGTCATAAAGGGGTGTTGAATTTTACTGAATGTTTTTTCTGCATCTATTGAGATGATCATATGATCTTTGTTTTTTACTTCTGTTTATGTGGTGAATCACAATTATGGATTTATGTATGCTGAACCATCCTTGCCTCCCTGGGATGAAGCCTACTTGGTCTTGGTGGATTATGTTTTTTTTGATGTTCTGTTGAATTCAGTTGGCTAGAATTTTATTGATGATTATTGCATATATATTCATAAGGGATATTGGTCTATAGTTTTTTGTTGTAGTTGTTGTATCCTTTCCTGGCTTTGGTATCAAGGTGATACTGGCTTCATAGAGTGAGTTGGGGAGGATTCTTTCCTTCTTGATGTTATGAAATAATTTCTGCAGTATAGGTTTGAATTCTTCTTTGTATGCCTCATAAAATTTGGCTGTGAAACCATTGCTGCTTCAATATCATTGCTTGTAATTGGTCTGTTCAGGAGTTCTGTTTCATCCTGATTGAGCCTTGGGAATTTCTGTTTTCAGAAATTTCTCCATTTCCTTAACATTTTCAAGTTTATGTGTACAGAGATTTTTATAGTATTCACAGATGATATGTTGTATTTCTGTGGTATCAGTTGTAATATATTCTTTTTCATTTCTGATTGAGATTATTTGGGTCATTTTCTTTCTATTTCTGGTTAATCAGTCAGACAGGTCTATCAATTTTGTCTATCTTTTCAAAGAACCAACTTTTTGTTTTTATTAATATTCTGTATTTTGTTTGTTTTTAATTTCATTTAGCTCTGCTCTGACCTTAGTTATTTGTTTTCTTCTGCTGGGCTTGGGATTTGTTTGTTCTTCCTTAGGACTACTTTTGCTAAATCCCACAGATTTTGATAACCCGCGTCCCCTTTGTTATTTAGTTTGAGGAAACTTTTTATTTCTACCTTAATTTCCTCCTTGGCCTCATAATTGTAGAGCAGTAGGTTATTTAACTTCCATTACTGTGTGTAGAATTGAGTGTTTCTGTTGAGGTTGATCTCCAATTTTATTCCACCATACTTTGAGAAGATGCATGATATAATTTTTATGTTTTTGAATTTGTTGGACATGTTTTGTGGTCTAAGATGTGATCAGTCTTCGAGAATATTCCATGTGCTGATGGGAAGAATGTACACTCAGTCATTTTTTGAGTAGAATGTTCTGTAAATATCTCTTAGGCCCATTTGCTCTAGAGTCCCATTTATGTCCAGTGTTTCTTTATTTATTTTCTCCTTGGAGGATCTGTCCAGTTCTGTCAGTAGAGTATTGAAGTCCTCAGCAATTACAATGTTGCCATTTATCACCTTGTTTATATCTAGTAGGGTTTGCTTTATAAATCCAGGTGCACCTGTATTAGGTGCATAAATGTTTAGGATTGTTATGTTTTCTTGTTGAATTGCTCCTTTTACCATTATGTAATGACCATATTCATCTTTCTTTATTACTGTTGATTTGAAGTCTATTTTATCTGATATGAGAATGGCTACACCTGCTTCCTTTGATTTCCATTTGTATGGAATATTTTTTTTCACATCCTTTGACCTTGAGTCTTTATGAGTTTTTGTCAGTTAGATATGTTTCCCGTAGACAGCAGATACTTGGCGTATATGTTTTTTTTAATCTATTCAGCCAATCTATGTCTCTTGAGTGGGAAATTTAAGCTGTTCACATTTCTTGAAAGATTTGGTAAGTGGGATGCATTTCTGTTCATCTTGTTGGGTAGAATCTTATTGTTTTGTTTAAATTCTTGAGCTATTATTATTATCTATGGGCTTTGAGCTTTAGCTTTTGGGTCGTTTTACAGTGGTGGGTGTCTGTTGTGCTGGATGATGTACAATGCAGATCTAAGTATTTCCTGTGGGGCAGGTTTGGTCTTGACAAATTCCCTCATGGTTTACTTATATCAAAGGTCTTCATTTCACCCTCATATAAAAAACTTAGTTTTTCAGGATACGAAATTCTAGGCTAGCCATTACTCTGTTTAAGAAGACTGAGGATAGGGCCCCAGTCCCTTCTGGTTTATAAGGTCTCAGTTGAGAAGTCTGCAGTTAGCCTGATGGGTTTTCCTTTGTAAATTACCTGAAGTTTTTACCTTACAGTTTGTAGGATTCTTCCTTCATATTAACTTTGGCCTCTCTGATGGCTGTATATGTCATGGTGATTGACTATTTGTGATAAATTTCCCAGGAATTTGTTGAGATTATTAGGCCTGGAAATCTAAATTTCTAGAAAGACTGGGTAAGTTTTCCTCAATTATTCCCTGAAATAGGTTTTCCAATCCTTGTGTGTTCTCTTCTTCACTCCCAGGGATGTCTATGATTCTTATATTTGGCCTTTTAGCATAATCCCATAGTTCTTATAGGCTTTGTTCATTCCTCTCATTTCTCTATGCTTTACCTTTGACTGAATTGTTTAATTCAAAGGTGTTGTCTTCAAGCCCTGAAATTCTTCTACCTGGTCTAGTATATTCTTAAAACTTTCCACTGTGTTTCATATTAATATTTCCTTGAACAAAGCTTTTATTTCTAGAAGTTCTATTTGATTTTTTTGTTAATAATTCAATTTCTTTAGTGAATTTTTTATTCATTTCTTGTATTCTTGTGGTTTCTTTATGTTGGTTTTCCATTTGCTCTTGTATTTCATTGAGCCTCTTTATAATTCAAATTTGGAATTCTTCATTTGTCATTTTGATATTTTCTATTTGGTTGGTATCCCTTGGTAAAGAGTTGCTGTTTCCCTGAGTTGTTGTAGGTCCCTGGGGATGACCTATTGCTCTGATTTTTCATACTTCTGTAGTTCTTTTGCTGATTCTTTCTCATTGGACCTTTCAATCCAGTCCTGGGGGTACTGGGCCTACCTTGCCAGCTTCTCCCTGTGTCCTTGAAGATCAATCCCTTACCATGCCAGGGAGAAGAGTGCTGGTCCCAAGTTGCCTATGGGATATTCAAGCAGGTTTGATGGTCCTTTTGGGTTGCCTGTGTCTTGCTATCTTAACCTTCTCCTAGCAGTGTGAATTGTGTGGTGTTCCTCAGTTAAGCCCTGATATGGGGAGTGGTCTTGTGAGTATGAATCAGTAACATCCTATTTGCTTTAGTTGGGTCATGCTAGGATGCACTATTGAGTTGTATTCCATATCATTCGTTGATGTTTGTATGAAAGAGCCTGTTGCTAAGATGTTCTCTTGTGCCTGTGGCAGACTCTGGTGCCCCAAGTAAAGTACTTGAGTCCCTCAAGCTTTAGGAGAGACCCTAAAGCTCCCAGGGAGTTGTCTGATTTCCACAACCACTGAAATGGAGAGAGGAACAAGGCAGTTCATCCCTAGGATGTGGGAGCCTGAAAGACTTTGCAAAGCCTTGGCAGGGCTCAGCAAATGCTCCTATGGCCACTAGGGGGAGCCGCTGGTATAAGCATCAGGGCTCACCAAACCAGGAGGGCTGATCATGGGGGAGGGGCCTAAATGCTGAGTGCTAAGGCATAGGTCTGGGATCTTTCTGCCCTTATCTGGAAGTAGAAATGCAGTTTTTCTGTGGGAAGGGTTTGGAACTCCCCCAAATTGCCACTCATTGTGTCCCCACAGCGCACTCCCATCAGTTCACTCCATGTGTGCTCCCTCACCACCCAAGTCCAAAGCTCAAACCTCCCCCAGGTCTGTATGTCTGCCCCACTAGCATGTGTCTCCGTAAAATGCCAGCTGGCAGTGAGTTTCAAAGTTGTGCACTGCTGTTCTACAACCAGTCCTTGGAGGAAGAAGTGTGGGCCCCATATATGGGAACCTCTGCCTGTATCTTGCACTTGCCAGAGAGAAATGGCTGCCTATGAATTTCTCTGCATGAACTGCTCTCCCTGTCATAATGAGTCAGGGGGAGGGACCGCAGCACCAGTGCAGCTGGCACACCTGAGTGTGAGGTGTTTAGTTGCCATGGAACCAATTATTCCTTTCTAAATGACATGTCCTTAATCAATATGGCAGTTTTCCAACCACAGCATGGGTGCACTCCCAGATCCCTATTTCTTTAGCACCCCACTACACTGTCCTGTTGGATATGTTCTCATGGGCTTCCTTACCACACTGAATCCAACTCCACAACTTCTCTCCTGTGTTTCCTTGCACCCCTCTCATGTCCAGGGTGTAGCTACACCAGCTTGCTTCTCTGAGTCACTGGTGTTAGTCCCTGCAAAATGCCTACAGGCGGGAAGTTCCCAAATTGTTTGCCCCTGTTTCACAGAAGACCTCAAGGGGAAGAGGCGTGATTCCACTTCCCTTATCCCAGGATGCACACCCACCAGAGAGAATTGGTTATTTGTGAACTTCTTGACTCCAACCAAGCTTTCAGTTGTACTGGTGGGGGAGAGACTGTAGCTGCTGGACAGCCTGAGCTCACAATGCTTTTTCAGGTGCAGTGGATAGGAAAGGTGTGGGGTGGAGGGAGTGTCTGGATGGGTGAAAGCTGGCACTCTGGCCTCTTGTGGCACTCTCCTGGCACTCTCTTGGGGGGTGTCCTACTTGGCTTGCTAAAACTCCTGGGACTCACGAGTTCACCCCACTATTCCATACTTGACACCAAGCCTGGGCTCAGGGGCAGAAAAGCCTTCAGTATATTTAGTGTTCTAATGTTCACCCAAGGCATTTTTGAGGGGGAGAGAATCCTTCCTTACTCTTTTGCTGGGCTCAGAGCCTCTCTGGGTTTGATACCTGCTGATATTTTCTCCTCTTTATCTTCTTACTTCTCAGCTTTGCAATTTTCTCCATGAGGTCGCCAGCCGTCTCTGACTTCTCAGTCTGTGGTCCATACCCTAGCTGCAACTCTTTCCTCTCTCCTCTGTTCAATATCTTGCCTTCCCATTGGGACAGTCTGACAAGCATTGTCTCTAGTGGGCCATCTTGCCCAGTAACAGAATCACACTTATACATTTGGGCATGTTAAACCATCCTTGTAGCCCTCGGATGACAGCCAGTTGATCATGGCACATTATATTTTTGATGTGATGTTTAATTCTGTTTGCTAATATTTTGTTGAGGATTTTTACATCTATGTTCATAAGAGATACTGATATGTAGTTTTCTTTTTTTGTTATGTCCTTTCCTGGCTTTGGTATCAGGGTGATACTGAATTCATAGAATGAGTTAGGGAAGATTCCTTCCTTCTCACTGTTATGGAATAGTTTCTGTAGGATAGGTATCAGTTCTTTATAGGTCTGGTATAATTTGGACACGAATCTGTCTTGTGTGGGGCTTTTTTGTTGGGATATTTTTAAATTACTGCTTCAATCTCACTGCTCATTAGTGGTCTGTTCAGGATTTCTATTTCTTCCTGATTAGGCTTGGGAGGTTGTGTTTCCAGGAATTTGTCCATTTCCTCTAGGTTTCCTAGTTTGTTTGTGTACAGGTTTTCATAGTATTCATGGATGATATTTTGTATTTCTGTGGTATCAGTTGTAATGTTTCCTTCATCATTTCTGATTGAAGTTATTTGAGTCCTTTATTTTTTATTTCTGTTTAATCTGGCAAGTGGCCTATCAAATTTGTTTATCTTTTCAAATAACCAACATTTTGTGTCATTCAGTCTCTATATTTTTTAAATTTCCCTTTCATTTAGTTCTGCTTTGAGCTTTGTTATTTCTTTTCTCCTGTTGGCTTTGTGTTTGGTTTGCTCTTTTTCTAGTTCCTCAAGATGTGACTTTACATTGTCTATTTGTAATCTTTTCATATTTTTGATGTATGCATTTAAGGCTATGAATTTTTCCCTTAGGGATGCTTTTGCCATATACAATAAATTTTGAAAGCTTGTGTCTCTTTGATATTCAATGCGAGGAATATTTTGATTTCCACCTTAATTTCATCATTGACCTAAGGTCTTTCAGGAGCATGTTGTTTAATTTTCATGACTTTTTGTAGTTTTGAGTTTCTCTTGGACTTGATTTCTAGTTTTATTCCACTGCAGTCTAAGAAGATACATGGTATGATTTCAATTTTTTTTAATTTGTTGAGACATGCTTTATGGTCTAAGATATGTTCAGTCTTGGAATATGTCTCATGTACTGATGAAAAAAAATTATTTTTTTTCCAAGACAGAGTCTCACTCTGTTGCCCTGGCTAGAGTGCAGTGGCATCAGCCTAGCTCACAGCAACCTCAAACTCCTGGGCTTAAGCAATCCTACTGCCTCAGCCTTCCCGGTAGCTGAGACTACAGGCATGTGTCACCATGTCCGAGTCATTTTTTCTGTATACTTTTAGTCATCCGGCTAATTTATTTTCATTTTTTTTCTTTTAGTAGAGATGGAGTCTTGCTTTTGCTCAGGCTAGTCTCAAACTCCTGAGCTCAAACGATCTGCCCACCTCAGCCTCCCAAAGTGCTAGGATTACAGGCATGAGCCACCACACCCGGCCAAAAAAAATGTTTATTCAGTAGTTCATTTTTTACCCCAAAATGTAGTTTTTGGGTAAAATGTTCTGTAAATATCTGTAAGGTCCATTTGTTCTAGAGTCCTGTTTAAGTCCAGTGTTTCTGTATTGATTTTCTGCTTCAATGATCTATCCAGTTTTCTCCGTGAAGAGTTGAAGTCCCTGGTGATTAAGATACTACTGTTTATTTCTTTTCTTAGATCTAGAAGTATTTGCTTTAGGAAACTCAGAGCTCCTGTGTTATATGCATATAACTTTAGGATTGTTATGTCTTCTTGTTGAATTGCTCCTTTTAGCATTATATAATGTCCATGTTTGCCTTCTTTTGCCATTGTTGATTTAAGGTCTATTTGATCTGATATGAGAAACTACACCTGCTCTCTTTTGCTTTTCATTCTCATGGAATATTTTTTCCATCCCTTAACCTTGAGTCTGTATCAGTCTTTATGGTTTAGATGTGTTTTTTGGAGACAGAAAATACTTGGATTGTGTTTATTCATCCGTTCAGCCAGTCTGTGTTTTTTGAGTGGGTCATTCAGACCATTCATACTGAGTGTTAGTATTGATATGTGGAATGCTGTTCTGTTCATGTTGAATGATACTTTATTGATTTGTTTTCTGTCTTGTGCTATTGCTTTATAATAGTTGTGGGTTCTAACTTTTGGGTGTTTTTACGCTATTGGCTATCTATTGTGGTGTCACATGCATAATTCACTTTTGAGCATTTCCTGTAGGGAAAGTCTAGTAGTGACAAATTCCCCTAGTGTTTGCTTGTCCAGAAAAGTCTTTATTTCTCCATTATTTATGAAACTTAGTTTTTCAGGGTAGAAAATTCTTTTCTGGCAGTTTTTGTGTTTAAGAAAATTAAAAATGGGGCCCCTGTCCCTTCTGACTTACAAGGTCTCCTCTGAGAAGACTGCTGTTAGCCCGATGGATTTTTCTTTGTAGGTTAGTTGTTGCTTTTGTCTTGCAGCTTGTAGAATTTTCTCCTTCATTTTGATTTTGGCCGAATGATGACTATGTGTCTTGGGAATGTCCTATTTACTATGAATCTTCCTAGTGTTTGATGACCATCTTTTATCTGGATATCTCAATCTCTGGAGATACCAGGGAAGTTCTCCTCAATAATTCCCTTGAAGAGGTTTTCCATGCCTTTTGCTTTTTCTTCTTCTCCCTCTGAGATGACTAATGTCAGGAGCTGTCCCGGACATGGGAGAGTTAAAAGTGCGGTTGCTGCCCGGAACCCTGGGGTCCTTGAGACATAGCACCTGGCGCCTTAACTCAGAGCTCTGACATTCTTGGCCTTTCTTCCAGCTCACAGAGGGTGCTGGAGATAGCAGTAGCAGTTATAGAAGGTCACTGAAGTAATCCTGTGCACACAGCCCTTGTAGCTTATAGCCCCGCCCCCCCAGGTCCTGCACACTCCTTTCTCAGAATTGTTAATTATGCTTGGGTGCTCTTTTCCTTGAACTGTCTGAGTGATCATAGTTGAGTATTTGTAGCTTTTTTGATATCAGAAGAAAGTTAAGTTGTAGATTAGAAAACTTCTTAAGGAAGGAAAGGGGCTATCAAAGTGACGCATGGTTGAGAAAAAACAAGAACTGTTTTGTTTTTTGGTTTAATGAAGACATGTACCACCTGTTCCATTGCATTTCACTTCTCCTTTGTTCTTATCTGTATAAATATAGCAACTGAAATAAATGAGGCCCGGCAGTCACCAAGGACTCCGTCCTCCCATCCCCATTTTTTGTTGTCTCTTCATAGCTCAGCCTCGCCCCCTAACTCCAGGTGCCTCACGTCGCCGGCAAGCTCCGGCAGACTAAAATTTATATATTGGCTCATTTCACATAGTACTATATTTCTCTGAGTGATTGATCATTCTTCTTTATTCTTTTTTCTCCATCTTTGACTGACTGGGTCATTTTCAAAGCCTTGTTTTCAAGCCCTGAGATTCTTTCTTCTTGGTCTAGCCTGTTGTTGAAGCTTTCTGCTGCATTTTGTAATTCCCTAAATGACTCTTTCATTTCTTTAAGTTCTGTTAGAGCCTTTTTAATGTCGCCTATCTCTTTAGTGAGCTTTTCATTTTTTTCATTTATGTCCTGAACCTTTTTTTTTTTTTTTTGGCTTCTTTGTATCAGTTTTCAACTTTCTCTTCAATTCCATATTTTGAATTCCATTTCTGACATCTCAACAATTTTCTTTTGGTTGGGGTCCACTGCTGTGGATCTATTGTGATCCTTTGGGAATGCCCAATTAGTTCGTTTTTTCTTGTTGCTGGAAAATTTTGCTGGTTTCTTCCTATCTGAAACCTGTTCTTTCAGCTTAGGGCTGATAGGTTTTCCAGGTATCTGTTCTTTCCTGGGAACTCTACTACTTAAATAGATAGATAATGCTTTCATGTCCTACTCTGGAGAATTGACCTGGAAGGAGAGGTGTAGATGTACTGTGAGCCTGTAACACAGGTGTACCCCTGCATTGTTTTGATCCCCTGTGGTTGTCACAGTCTAAGCCGATGCTGGGGGATATTTGTTCAGATTGGTCCCTAGGCTGATGTTGGAAGCTCAGGTAGAGGACTGTGCAAGTTCCTCTCCACAGGGGTGAGTGGTGTGAACTTGGGTGGTGCCAAGGTGGGTTGAGGGATCTGGGCCAAGGCTGGATGATCTTTATATTGAGTGATTTGTTGTTCCATAGGTCAGTGTTGGAAGCCCATGCAGGGGACTGGGTGAGTTCTTCTCCAGTGAGTTGGGCATTGCAGAAGATTGCTCTGCCCCTGTCTCCCTGTGGTGGTGGGAGTAGTTCTTTGGCAAGGTTGTATAGGCAGTGGCCATAGGTGTCAGGGCTGTGGCATTGACTCCATTAAGGTCTAGGTGTAATGGCACTATGCGGGGTGGGAGGAGGCAGTTTGTGGCTAGCAGGTCCATGATGGAGAGCTGGACTGTAGATGTGGCATCACACAGTGCCATGGGGGAGGAGTTGCCTAATAGTTGTTGCATAGGTCTAGGGGCTTGTTCTTCTGGTTGGTGCTTGGAGCCATGGGGGCATGACCGATTGGTTGGCATACTGGCTTGTGGGGGGACATGGACCTCTGCTTGGCACCCAGATCCATGGGGGCATGGGCCTCAGCTGGTAGTGCACAGGTCAGGGTGCTTGCTCCAGTGGTCAGGGTATGAGGGCATGAGGGATGGGTGGCTGGATGGCTGGGGTTCTCTGACCGCACAGGTCCTACTGAGGCTGTTCCCATGAGAGCCTTTGAACTCTGCTCAAATTCCTGGGCCAGGGGTGCTAGGCTTCTAGTCACAGGTGTTCGAGAGCATCTGCCCTTCCTTCTCCCTCCCCAGACCAGCAAAGGGTGATGTTGGGGAAGCTGCAGCAATCTGTGTAGCCTGGGAACTCTGGACCTGAGAGCTCAGAGTGGCATCAGCTACTATAACCTAGGACCTGAGACTAGCAGGAACCTGCTGAGCCTGCTGTCTGATGCAACTTTACCATACGGTCTCCAAGCAGTTCCCTGATCAGTACGGAGGACCATGGTGGTAGTGGAGGAGTGGTAGTGGTGGAGGGTCCTAGCCCTCAAGTCACAGTGTCGACATGGGGAGCATGGGGCTCTGAGCTTCTTGCCTCTATCCCCTTCCCACATGGAGGTATCTACCCCAGGTACCCTCTGACCTTGGTGAGTGGAACTCCCCATTCCCATCTCCTTCACTCTGAGTGTCTCCTGTCACTCCTCTAATTATTTACAATTTCTTTCCAAGAGGGTCCTTTCTTAGGTAAGCATCCACTTACAGTTTTCAATCCCCTCCCAGAAAGTGATGTGTGAGGTCTGCTTCTAGTTCACCATCTTACTACCTGCTTCTCATAAACTATTTTCTGTTCTGGTAACAAATAATAGATTTGTTACCAAATCTATTTGTCAAATAATAGCCATTTACTTCCTAAGTAAGTGAAGAATAAATTATTACACGGGTGCTGTTTTCAGTTACTGTTTTTTTTTCATTTTATTTTATTTTGATAGATTTAAGGGTACAAGGGGTTTTGGTTATATGGATGAATTATATAGTGGTGAAGTTTGGGTTTTTAGCATACCCATCACCTGAATAGTGTGCATTGCATTCAATAGATAGTTTTTCTTCCCTCAATCTCTCCTGTCCTCCCCCTTCTGAGTCTCCAATGTCCGTTGTACCACGCTGTATGCCCTGTATACCCACAGCTTAGCTCCTACTTGTAAGTGAGAACATGGATGGTATTTGGTTCTTCATTCCTGTGTTACTTCACTTAGGATAATGGCCTCCAGTTCCATTCAAGTTACTGATTTTTTTTTTTCAAATGAAACTTTTTTTATGTTATAGTTACTTTTTACATGTATATCCTTTGAGAATAAGTTAATAAAGTTTATAAGTATCTGAAAGAACAGGAATTATTAATATTTGAGAAGAGATTTAGTAAATTTTGTATCTTTCCCTAGTTAAGAGTGATTTCCTTCTCAGGAACAAATTGAAGTTTAATTTTTTTCATCCCAGTGGGGTGAAAATTTAAGAACACTGAGATACAAAAACCAGTCAAAGGATTTTACAAATCCTTATTTTGCCTTCTAAACAGAACACAAAAATAATATTAAACATTTTTCATATTGGAAGTGTATTAGAATGTCTTTCAACCCCACCTGAAAATGGAGAACTTTGTGATCAAGTGATCTGCAGGCACAAGGCAGCAAATTGCTTTTCTTTGTCAGGTTTTCAGGGGTAGCGAGAGTGGGAGACATCATCTATGGTTGATTTTTCTGTAAGACTGTTGGCTGATCTTATTTCAAAACAAAACCAAAAACAAAACCCTCTGTTGAGCTGAGAAAGAAAAACTTGCTGGACAGAGTAAAAACAAATCTTTAGGAATTTATCAAAAATTTTGTGGTCACCATCACAGTGCCAAACTTATAGGCTCTTTCTCAAATCCAAATTCCAAAGTGAAAAATATATGGTTTAAACAGAGCATATTTTTTTTTTTTTGGTTATGCTCTTAATATAGTTATACCTAATCTTCTTTGGCACCACAAAACTCTAAATTTTAGATGCAGGCCACTTATAAGTGTGCTTGGACACTACAGTCTCCAGGGAAAATTCAATTGTCCTGGGATTCTAAAAATGACTATTCCTTAATGGGTTTTAGGGATGGTACACACCCCTAGAAATGCTTTGCACTCACATGAAAGTGAGAATGTGAATCTTCATAGTCAAAGAGTTTGAAGCTTTCATTAGATTGTCAGACATATATGTGAGCCAAGCAATCTAATGACTTGATTTGCATTGATTTGATTTGGACTGATTGCATTCACTTTCCCTTAAAAAAAACTAGTAATCATCATGCTTGAAATTTTCCTTCTGTGGTTTCAGAAATGAAGTGCTTGCTATTTAAGATAAGTTACCATTTATCTTCAGAAATTAAAGGTAAATTGGATTAGCAGAAAACGGTTATCGGAGTTGTATAATTCTTTTGGGCAAACTAGCATCACCGAGGTGCTAGGAGAGAAATTCGCACTGGACACGTGCAAGTGCTAGTGACTGCATGTGTAGGGCACATTCTAGATGGAGGCTGTGTTGCCTGAAAGAACTGCCAGTGGCTTGACCTGCTTTCTCACTAAATAGCTGCCTGAGCTCTAGAAAATTACATATAATTGTAAATGTGCTTGTGAAGATTATGGTGGTATAAAGATGGAGTATAGGTTCACTGCTGAATTGACTTATTGGATTTGTCGTGAGCCCAAGATCAGGCTCAGAATCACTGTGGCATTGGGGCAAAGCCATGAGCTATGAACTCTCTCCAGCTTGATTTCAGTGACCTAATCGCCTGTGAATGTTTCAACTGAAGTCCATCAGCTACTGTTTAAGCCTGTAGGGATAATCATAGACTTAGTTTCATTTCTTCTGGGAATCAATATTTAACAAAAAGAGGCACATACTAGATTTAGTCATCTACTGTGTCCAATAAATCAAATTATTCCCTTATAGTAAAAAAATATCACCATAATAAAAATCTTCTGAATTTTATTCTCCAGAATCATTCATTGACCATGCCTTTGAACATGCTTCAAAGGGAGTATATATGTCCCATACATATGTGCTTTTCACAGCATTGTCCCTTTTATCAGATTATAACTTATATTACTCATCCAGGAACTGCTTATACAATCTATTTACATTTAAATATACGTATGTGATTCTAAACTTAGTCTTTTATCTGTTTCCATTAATATATTTTTTTAAACATTTATCTCTTGACTTCCTGAACACTTTTCTATCCTGGTTATTTATGGCTCGGTTCTGTGGCCAGAGCAACATGAAAACATCTCTGAGAACTTATGCTTTGAGGTATCATGAAGCTAAAATTTCTTGAACAGGTCTTGGTGGTTCAATCTGTACCCAGAACATGGTCAATGGATGAATAAAAAACACAGAGGAACTTCCATAGCGGATAACTCTCTTTCTCCCAATGCTTCCTGGCACTCTACTTTACTTGCTACAATGCATATTGACATTAAATGATTGCCTTATGTGAGTATGTTACATAGACTCTGGTGGAACCTTCCAGATTTCTGATCTTGGGAAATCATTGCAATATGAAAATATGTATTAACTCTGCCTGACAAAAATTCTTTAAAAGGACTCTAACCAAATCATAGATAAGCCATAATATAATAGAAACCTCAAGATAGAAGAAATAAAGAGTAAGACAGGATGGGCAATAAATATGTCTTTAAATTTAAGTATGTAATCACATACATATATTTGAATGTAAAAAGATTGTATAACCAGTTAATGGATGAGCAATGTAAGTTATAAGCAAGAATTCTTAAAATTGATATACAGTAAGGAAAATTCTTATATTGGTTTATAATCATAAGCAAAATCTATATATTGTTTGTTGGAGAGAGGTAGGAAAAGTATTCCAAAGTTTGGATCTCAGTATACAGTATATATTTGGGGAGCAGAGCAGAGTGAGTAAATATAAATATTAAAAATAAACGCTTTATGAAATGGGATGTTAGGGTGAAATTAGGGTAGGAGGATGTCTCAGCAAGGATATGGGTCAAGGGCGGAGTTTCCCCAGCCTACAATGGTGGATTAAACAAGATTAAAGGAAGGACTCCATGGAATCAAACAATAAGGGAAGGAATGATTAACCACAACAACGGGAAGGTGTGCACAAAGCATGCACACTAGTAGAAGGGTAACCATCTAACCATATAACCTTATGATGTGGCCATATCATTATAGCCTCACCTACATTGCAGTTTCACCTCCTAACCACCATGGGTTTTCAGAAAGGATTGTGTAAAACTGTGATGCAGGGAGTGGTCTCTACCCTAGAAGCTGCAACCTACCTATCTGTAATAAAAAGAGCAAACCTTGTATTCCTCAGGGCTGTCTTCACTCTCGGGGACTGATCAACCCCTTCTCTGTGAAGAACTTCTGCTTTGCAAATAAAGGCTGTGTGTGTGACTTGTGGGTTTGTGGTTTGCTAATTGCTCTATCTACTGTTCCTCCGGTTGTGATTCTTTGGGTTGGAGGAACAGTAGATAGAGCAATTAGCAAACCACAAGGGTTTGCTTCTCAGGTTGAGGATTCGTCCCACACGGCTACCTCCCCGACTTTGATGCAGATCATAAGTTCAAGACTGTGGGCTGTGCTTCTGACTGGTTGGCTGTGAATTGGGGCTTCCCAATTTGGGTTTGATTAATTTGCTAGAGTACCTCACAGAACTCAGAAAAACACTTATGTTTACTGATTTATTATAAAGGCTATTACAAAGGCTACAGATAAAGACATGTATAGGGTGAAGTATGGGGGAAGGGGTGCAGAGCTTCCATGCCCTCCTTGGGCACTACACTTTAGGAGCCTCCATGTGTTCAACTATTTGGAAACTCCCTGAACCTAGTCCTTTTGGGTTTTTACGGAAGCTCAATTAAATAGGCATGATTGATTAAGTCATTGGCTCTTGGTGATCAACTTAATCTGAGCCCCTTCTCCCCTTTCTGGAGGTAGGGAGGTGAGGCTGAAAGTCCCAGCTCCTTAATCTTTCTGTCTTTCCTGTGACCAGCCCCATCCTGAAGCCACCAATCAATCAATCATTAGCATAAAAAATTATCACTTTGGAGATTCTAAGGATTTTAAGAATTATATGCCAGGAAGCAGGGACAAAGACCAAATATATGTTTCACAATATTATAGGCTCCTAATTGGAAAAAGAAGAAATAGGAGGTGTTGATAAAATTGGCAAAATATAGGAAAGAAAGCAAAAGTAAGGGAGGCCAAAAATTACAGAGCATTTTACTATGTTCATTTAATTCTAACTAAAACCCCATGAGGAAAGTACTGCATATTTTACAGATGAGAAAATTGAAGCAAAATATGTTAATGTGGCCAGCTAGCAAAGTGGTAGCTGGAATTTTAGCCAAGGTAATGTGGTTCCGAAATCTGTGCTTTTATGACTATCCTATAATGCTTCTACAACAAAGTAAATAATTTGCATGAAGTATAGCAGAAATAATATCAAATATTTCAGTTATTAAACAACATAAACAGACTGAATTCTTTCATTAAAAGTCAGATCATCATACTGGGATAAAACCATATTTAAAATAAGATGTTAAAGAAGGTCAAAAGTAAGAGAATGGGCAAAGTGAAGAGGAACATGGGAAAATGTACCCAAACAAATTAGGAATTGTGGTATCAATGGTTTACAAGGTGATACCTGTCCTGAGCAGTGGTGTAAGGTCAGAGATAACCAGGTCCACGCACGTTTATGTCTTTCCACAATGTCAGACTTTTATTGATACTATTTCAAAAGAAGGCAATTTTTTTAGTACTGCTGCTCACTTGGTAGTCAGAGACACTAACACACAGGCTCAAGGCACTCCACAAGTCAGTCAATATTGCAAACCACACACAGTAGTATAATTACTTTATATCTAAAGTTATAGATTTAAATTTCCACATCAAACAAAGTAACATTTAATATTAAGAGAAAACAGGGATAAGAAAAGGGTTAATGAACCAGTCCAGGGTAAGCCATGTGCACAAGATAAAGGTCCTAGGCTGATCCAGTAGGTCATCAGTGGAGCAGTTAGTGTCTTGCAAGGAAGGTTTCTTGATTTTAGCAGAGCCTTCTGTGGCAGATGCCAGATGCTTGGCAAGAGTGACTGCATGACAGTCGCTATTGTTATGACAGTGCTTGGCTGGAAAAGTCCTGTTCTTTTTACCACCTTGAGTCGTCTGGTGGGGACTGGTAGTGTAGGGATATGCCCTCATCTGATTGGGTGCAGACTGTAAACAGCTGGGCACTGTTGGCATGATGCCTTTTAAAATGGGAGCCTTTTTCCAAGATGGAATAACTTATGTCAATCGTGCTCTATACAATATTTAATGTTAAAAATGGTATATTGGTTAATAAGAAACATTGAAATAAAAGGTGCAATTTATAAAGATATTACATCAGAGAAGATAAATATACAAACATTAGAAAGCATTTGAAACATAAGAATTCACTAAAAATAGTACTGAAATAGCACTGGAAAAACACATAAAAAATCAGTAATATGAGCACCACACTTGATTTAAAGATGTTTTCAGACTGTCTTATTCTTTGAATAAAAAGCCTATATTTACAAAAAATAATCATGTATGTGGTCACAAATAAAATTTTAACATATTTTATAAAGTACTGATTTTACTGTCCACATTCTCTTATCATAATCAATATAATAGAAAAAAGATCAAAGTATTTTATTCCCCAATCCAGAAACAAACAAACAAAAACTAGGCAAGTAATCAATCACTTGAAACTAAGAGATGCATTCATAAATAATCCTTGGAAAAATAATAATAAAATCTGTTATAAAATATTTAAAATGCAATAAAAGTGACTAACATTTTATAACAAAATCTACAGAAAAGGAAAAAGCTATATTCCAAAGTTTACAATTTTAAATGTATTCGTCAAAAAAACCCTATTAATACCTTAAATTGGGTACTGAATAATTTTATTAAGTATGAACAGTAAAATAAGTAAAGTAGCAAACCAATTGAACAAAAGAGCAAAATCCACAAAGCCAAAAAATTCTATTAAAAATTGGGCAAAGGGCTGGGCGTGGTGGCTCACGCCTGTAATCCTAGCATTCTGGGAGGCCGAGGTAGGCAGATTTTTTGAGCTCAGGAGTTCGAGACCAGCCTGAGCAAGAGTGAGACCCCCATCTCTACTAAAAAAAAAACAACAAAAAAAAACCAGAAAGAAATTAGCTGGACAACTAAAAATATATAGAAAAAATTAGCCAGGCATGGTGGCACACTCCTGTAGTCCCAGCTACTCGGGAGGCTGAGGTAGGAGGATTGCTTGAGCTGAGGAGCTTAAGCTTGCTGTGAGCTAGGCTAATGCCACAGCACTGGCAACAAAGTGAGACTCTGTCTCAAAAAAAAAAAATGGGGTAAAAGATTTAAATAGACATTTCTCCAAAGACAATATAAAAATGGCCAACATTTATGAAAGATGCTTAACATCACTAATCATTAGGAAATGCAAATCAAAACCATACTGAGATACCACTTCACACCCATTAGAGAGACTACTATTAAACAAACAAAATCACAGAAAAATAAGTGTGTTGGTGAGGCTGTGGGAAAGTTGAAACTTTGCGTACTGTTGGTAGGAATGCAAAATGGTGCAGCTGCTATGGAAAACAATGTGACAACTTCTCAAATAATTAAAAATAGAATTTCTATATGATTTAGCAATTCCACTTCTGCGTATATACCCAAAAGAATTGAAACCGGGGTCTTGATGGACTATTTGTACACTCGTGTTTACAGCAGCATCATTCACAATAACCAAAGGTAGAAGAAGCAACCGGAGTATCCAGGGACGAGGAATGTATTAACCAAATGCAGTATATACATATAATGGAACAGGAGTATTCAGCTTTAAAAGGAAAGGAAATTTTGATACATTCGACAACAAACATGGACTTGGAGGATATTATGCTGAGTGAAATAAGTCAGTCAGAAATAGTCATTCCACTTAGTGAAGTAACTACAGTAGTCAGATTGATAGAAACAGAAAGTAAAATGATGGTTTCCAGGGGCTGTGGAATGGAGAAATGGTGAGTTATTATTTCATAAGAATACAGAGTTTCAGTTTTTCTAGATGAAAAGAGTTCCGGAAATGGCTCGTGGTGATGGTTGCACAGCAATGTGAATGTACTTAATGCTACTGGAAATGTATACTTACAAATGGTTAAGGTGGTAAAATATATGTGTATTTTGCAATTTATAAAAGGGGTAAAATCCAAAAGCTGTTTTTAAAAAAACAAAAATATAAAACCTATCTCTCTCAAAGAGAGAGGAAAAAATATACAACATTTGAGTGAAGAAGAACACATAACTTATCCCTACGGCAGCAATGAAAAACTTTATGAATAAGAAGTTATATCCCAATGGGTTTATTATTGGCTTGCATTAGTTGCTCTTTTATGATTATTAACAGTGGCCATTTGCTCTCTAAAGTTTCAGGTTGGACAATCTTTTATCAGTTTACACCATTTACAAGGGATTATTAAAATGGATATTAGGATGGTAAACTTGAAATCAGGTAGGAAATAGTTTTTCTATAACAAAATGACTACAACTGACCCAAGAAGAACAGGAGAGTTTAAGGAAAGGAAATGCAACACAAAGATTTAGAAAGATTATTAAAGTCCTGTTATTGCTTTCCCAAGATATAGTTTCATAGCTGAGGCCTATCTCTGCTAGAGAATTAGAAAATTCCAAGAGTATTTAAAATATTCTAAGACCCTAGCTTGATTTTATAAAGGGAGCCAAACTTGAATGCCAAAACCCAGAGAGACAGTTCCAAAAAAGAATAATGAATATATAAATTCTAAATAAAATATTACCAGATGTAACACAGTAATGTATTAAAAACAGGTTTTATTCACAGAATGCAAGAAGTACTTTAATTTTCAGACATATTAATTTATTATATCAACAATGTGTTTCCATTGGATTCCTTATACATCAAATTCAAACTTTCTATTGAAAAAGGCATTTCTTAAACTTAGATGTTGCTATCTGGTTTCTATCTGTGCTGGTGACAAGTAGAGTTTACTGTATAAGGTGTTAAAGTACATTCAAAACATTTCAATATTTGAACGAAAAGTGATCATATCAGTAATGCACGGATAGTCAATCACTAAGACACCAATTACTGATATAATCATTGGTGATCTTTTGAAAGCAGTGATTTCAAAGACTGAAGCATTTTTTGTACAATTTCTTCCTGAAAGAAAATGAAAAAAAAAATTTCAAGTTGATCTTACCATTTCAGTGTATTTATGGGCAGCTGAAGGCTTTGCTAAAATGAGTGGGAAAATATTTTTACAGATAGTCTGAAGAATATGCTCTATAAACTCTTGTTCTTTCAAAAGAACAATTCAATGGACTAGGAGTAAGATTTGTGAGAAGACTTTCCTATCACAATACTAAGAAAGTGTGTGTGTAAGGGAGTAGCAGGCACAGGAGGAAAAAATAAAAGGTGGAGAAAGAGTGAACAACTACTTTTTGACTTCTCTTCCAATTTCAGGGATGCCTGAGGATTTTATTTTTGGTGAAATCTCCCTTGAATCACTAACTCAATTCATAAGAGTACATGGGATCTAAGGTAAATGAGAATCTGGTTGAGATTACTGTACTCAGTGCCTAGTTTAGTGAGTTATAAGCAATGAGGCTTCTGCCACAGAGAATGAGGGCAAGTTGCAGGTGCTTCAGGTTGGGGTAGGGAGGCAACGTGACTAACAAAGCAGAAAAAACTTAAGGGACCTGGGACTGATGGCTGCCCTGAGCTGATGGTTGGAGCCAGCTCAGCCTCATCTACTATGGCCACGTGTGTCCCAGGTGCTGCCTGACCTGTGGATGATAGAATGGCATCCCAAAAGGCTGTTCCAAAAATGCTGTGTTTTTGCCTGTCCTATATATTTTCTTAAAGAAGGTAAATCTTGATAGGGTGAAGCCTATTGTCTCAGGAGCTTGACTGCTAATCTGAACCTAAGGCCACAGCTTCTTGTTAAACCAAATAAACATTGCAAAGACACAAAGGCATTGGGAAAACAGAGATATTTAGTGATTATGGGGCCAGATTGGGAAAAAGTAGTACTCACACAGCACTTTACTTCTTCTATTGTTTCACGTAACATTTTTAGAAATCTTTTCTTCTTCTTGTGGCGCAGAATAACCTTAATTAAAATGTAATCAAATTATATTTGTTATTCAATCATGTTTAATTAAATTTAATGTAATTAGACAATTGTGATTTCATTGTCCATTTTGGGTCACTGTAAAATTTTCTTGTTTCTATACCCTACAGATTAGTAGAATTTTGGAAAATTTCAAGTGTTTGGAACCACTGCCTACTTTACTTCCTAATGTTACTAAGTTGGGAGCAATTCTCTTTTCAAGAAGGCCTCTCCTCTGACATACAGATAGGTGTCCGTTTCGGGAGGTGATTCTGACATACAAATCGTTGTTGGCCTCACCTTTCTCCTAGCGTCGTGGCTAGTTTTCCTCAGTGTCTCCTTTGTTCTCAACTCACATGCTCCATCATGGTCGCTCTCAGAAACCGAGGAATTCATTTCTACTGCCTGATTATCTGTCTTCAGATTTGGCCCTTCAAATGAATTAAGCCCTGTGGAGACAATGACAAGTGTCAGTTTTTCCTGACTCAGGGGTAGCTGAGATTAGTGCAGGCCTTAGTATTCCATGCATAGAGAAATATATGTGTATGTATACATATGGAGTGACTATATATACACGGAAAAATTAGTTTACAGAGGCTAGAAACCTGAAAAAGGTCCTAGTAAATACAAGAAACCAAGAATAAAATGTCTCGTCACCCATATCCCATCTCAACCCCTTTTCTCCACCCCAACTATCTTGCAATACCCCTTATGGAGACAGACTAACCTGATAAAATAGCTTGAGGCACATAGTTTCTTTTGGGCATTTCTTTTTCACTATCCACTGGTGTGTCTAATAGCTTCCTAATGTCTTCATCTATTTCATAATTTTGTAAAAGTGCTTCCATAAATTCATCACAAATGCCAGTTTTACCTGATGATATAGAAAAATTTGCTGAAAACTGGAACTTCCTAGGAAAGCATATTTCACCAAAGAGTAATAATTCTCTTGTTTAACATGCCGTAATAATTCCACCTCATGGATTAAAGTTATGGCACCAGAGGGTGTCATGGAGACATGGCGGGGAAATGGGAAGGAGGGAGGGAGACAGAGCGTGCCACATACAGACCAAGAAAATGGAATGTTTGGGTCTTAGAGTGAAACATAGTAGGAGAAATCTAAATTCACACAAGTCTTAAAAGCTCTTAAAATAGAAAGATACAAGCTCATCCTTTTCCCCTCCTTTTTACTTAGAAAATAATTTTCTATCCTTTTCTAACCAGCATAGAAAGGCATTAAAAAAGTTAATAAGTGTTAATGAAAGCCAACAGGACAGTCCTGAGACAAGCATATCTCTAATGAGCAATGTCCTCCTTGCAGGGTATAGTCAAAGGAAAATCTAACGAATGTTTCTGGACAATTACAGTGAGATTTGAGCAAAATAAAATATTTCTGCTTATTGGAAATGATTAATGCTTAAATATGTATTTGGGTGTGTCTTTTTCTGTTGGTCTCTATTTCCTCCCAGAAAGTAAAGTAAAATTAAGCCAAAGATAGTTATTCTAGGCTTAAAGGTGCCAGAAAACTTTCAGTTGGGACATTCACAGGCAGATAAGACATGAAGCCAAGTTGGGGACCTGTGGCTTTGCCCCAATATTTGGTGTTCTGAGCTTAATATTTATTTGTCCATGTGCATGACAAATTGAGTAAACCAATTTAGCTTTAGTGAAGTCTATGCTCCATCCTTTATTACCATATCCTTACAAAAACATTTACAGACATACGTAATTTTTTAGAGTGCACAGAGCTGTTTAGGACTAGTTCAAATCACTGATGTTTCCTTCATGCAACTTTTCCTCTCTCTAGAGCAGGCGTCCTCAAATTATGGCCACATGTGGGTGTTTTTGCGCGTTTGTTTTTTTACTTTAAAATAAGATATGTGCAGTGTGCATAGGAATTTGTTCATAGTTTTTTTTAGACTATAGTCTGGCCCTCCAATGGTCTGAGGGACAGTGAACTGGCCCCCTGTTTAAAAAGTTTGAGAACCCCTGCTCTAGCATATACCCTGAACATGGAGTCATTAGCACTTTCATGGAGAATTTCTGTCCTAGTACTAGGCCAATACTTGTTTCCCTAAAAGAGCAATGAATCCTTGATAATATTTCCATGTTATCAGAACTTACCTCTCAATTCTGGGGATGAGGAACAACTTGGGTTGGATGGCAAACGTTCCATTTCCGAAATCACAGTAGAAAATGTTACCAGGGGAAGCAGCTTTTAAAGGGAAAGCAAATTAAATCAATGCAAATCAAGTGATTAAATCAAGGTTAACCACACACACCCTTGATAATCCGATGAAAGCTTCAGACCCATTAACCACAAAGATTCCCATTCTTACTTCCATGTGAATACTGTATACAATTCTAGGGGTTTATATAATCTCTGAAGCCCATTCATTGGAACAATCATGTTTAGAACCACCAGGTAAGCAAATTTTCTCTGGAGACTCTAATGTCTAGGCACAGTTATATTTATCCTGCACCTAAAATTTTGGAACATTAGTTGTGCTGCAGAAGATTAAGCATACCTATATCGTTAGGCTAGCCAAAAAAAAAAAAAAAAAACTATTTTGTGCAAACTGTGTGTTTTTTGCTTTACAATTTAGGTTAAAAAAAGAGAATATAAATTTGGAATTGTGGTTACACAATATATCCACCTGGTGAAGACTACAAAATTTTTTATTGTTTTCTAAGGTATTTTTTTGTTTGTTTGTTTTATCTCCCAATCTGTCAAATGACAGTTTTTCTTTCTTAGGCCAATGGAGATTATTTTCTTTGAAGATAGGCCAAAGGTCCTCTGAGGCCTCAGGTATAGTTGGTGCCTCCTGTCCATTCAACTCCTAAAAATTTCTAATATAGGAGAACAATATGGTGCCCTCACCTGAGTTGCTTGAAGTTTTCTATCTTTAAGTGGAGTTGAAAGACATTCCAATTCCAATAATATTGAACATTGTTTTCATGTTCCGTATAGAAGGCAAAATAAGGGTTTGTGGAATTCTTGAACTGTTTTTTTTTGTCTCTTGGTATCTCTAAACGTTTCCCTCACTCAGATGAAAAAAATTAAACTATAATACAGCCCTGAAAAGAAGGTCAACTTTCTTTTGGAAGAGATACCAAACTATCCCTACCCTTTTTCTCCCTGGGTGTGTTTTCTAAGGTGGATACCCTGGGCGCCACACCTGTACAGGATCGGGAGGAGTGGATACTTCGGGAGGGATCTGGCCCCAGGAGCAGGAGCAGGAGCAGGATTTAGACAGTAAATCTAATTAATTCCTTCCTTGGTGATGGATTTGGACCAAGCCCCCAAAAAGCGAAGTTAATTTAATCAGTGCAAATCTCATTGGGTCTTTATTTTTGGGAAATTTTAGCTTTTCCTTAAAATATAGTTTGTTTTCTAAATCTTCAGATTAAAATATATGTGTTGATAAAATTTAAATTATTAGTAAGAAAATAATTGATAAGAGAAATCATGGTAAGAATATTCCCTAAAATTCAATTTTGTTTCAGGAAGTCTTACTCACTTACTTGTTTTTACTGTATTATAACGCTAATCATTGCTCAATCAAAAAATAGAAGTTTAAAATGTGGTTTTTTTTTGTTTTTGGCTTTCACTTCAACATATGATTAATTTCCATTCTGGTATAAGGCAAATCTCTTCATTTGTTCAATTATTTTTTCCCCCGTTTACTAACTCTTTCCTCTTTTACACCCAGAAATGACTCCCAGGTTCTTCATAATGCTGACAAAAACCTACTCAGTTTTCAAAAGAATTTATGTATATCTAAAAGAGGTGAAAGGACTTAAAGTTACAAGTTTTCTAAGAAAACGCTAAAAAAAGGAAGACAGAGGAAGTCTCTTCCTTTATCTTCAGCAGGGAGAATTAAGCCTCTTATTTAGAATGTTTATTTGCCCTTAGATACTACAACAGTAGATGCTCTTCTGTTTAATCGCCAAATGGAGAAATGTCAACGGCTATACTACCGTGTTTCCCCGAAAATAAGACCTACCCATAAAATAAGCCCTAGTAGGATTTCTAAGCATTTGCGCAATATAAGCCCTACCCTGAAAATAAGACTTAGTGATGAGCGTGGCTACACAGCTTGTCGGCACAACCCATGCCTTTCCTCGAGGAGAGGTAAAGAAGATGAGCAGCCTTTCTCATCTGCCCCATGAGAGCTCTATTGCTCGACATGAGAGATTGGGGCCAATGGTTCTAAAGGAAATAGAGTCGCAAGAAATTCAGGATGGAATTCGGGGTTTGGAGAGTTATGATGATGTTCCAGAAGAAGACGACTTAACTATATTTGAATAAATGTAGATTGTTGTACCATACTTAAAAAAAATAACACATCCCCTGAAAATAAGCCCTAGGGTGTCTTCTTAGGGAAAAGTAAATATAAGACCCTTTTCCCTTCTTAGGGAAAAGTAAATATAAGACTCTTATTTTCGGGGAAACACGGTAGACAGGGTGAAATAGCATATCAATACTTGTAAATATATTCAATAACTTTTTTTTGGTAATAATTGTTTTAATAATATGGTTTATTCTGTGGAATCATCCCTTCTTATTTCATTGAAAATCATGGAAAGGTCAGTTGTGATGTCAATGTATTAAGAAAAAATTAAGAAGCTGGCCCAAGAAGAAATGTTTGTGAAGCACAATTTTTAGAAATTAAATTTAGAAGCTATATGTACTATTAAGGACAAGAAAAGAAAAAAATTCTAAGATTTATTTAATGAGTGTTCTATGGTATGCATGCCCACTACTCAATGCCAGACATACATACCTTCCTCTTATACAGTACAAGTCGAGTCTCTGTACCCAAGGCCTTTATAGTAGACACTTGTCACAGGAAGAGAGGCACATGGATCAGACTTAAAACCAACCTTCAGTCTGGGTACATGTTCAGCCAGACCCCAATAAGCCCAACATAGCCACATCTGATCCACAGCTCAATGAGAGAGAAATAAATTTTTCTTGTTGGAAGCCACTGAGTTTGGGGTTGGATTGCTTGAGGTCAGGAGTTCAACTCAAGCCAGAGCAAGAGTGAGACCCCCATCTGTACTAAAAGTATAAAAAATTAGCTTGGTGTGGTGATCTTGCCTGTAGTCTCAGCTACTCAGGAGGCTGAGGCAGGAGGATCACTTGAGCCCAGGAGTTTGAGGTTGCTGTGAGTATGATGAAGTCATTAAATAAATTGTAAGATGCAGGCCATATGCAGCCATGCCATAGAGGAACATTCATTAAGTAAATCTTACACTAGGTCAGAATCATTAGTGTATGTAATATGCACTGCATCCAAACATGTCATCATACAGTTTCTAGGAACATTATCATGTCTATAAACTTCCATAGCACCATGTGCATATTTGTCCTGCCCCACTGAGTTATTTTCTTTTGCCTAGTAATTTATTTATTTAGCATGTATTTTTTTGTGACTAAAAGGTAAAAATGCCACGAGTCTTTAGTTAAAGGAACCAAGAATCATTTGAAAAAATGCGCATATGTGTGTGGAGGATTAGATACAAATACTTTGGGGGAGAACGTCCATAGTTTCTTTAAAATTTTCAAAACTCTACTTGCAACAAAGAAATAGATTAGAAGCAATTAGAAAGATCTACTTAACCTCCAGTATAAATAATAAAAAAATCAAACCATGTGTTTCTATGATGATCTTTATATCCAAAGGTTCTATATGATACATCTGAATGTTTATAAGGCAGCTGCCTCTGACATCCTAAAACAAGAAAATAGATATTATTTTCAAATTAAAAATAATAATCAAGAAGGAAAATTAGATAAATTGAATATACATATTAGTTATAATCATAGAAGTGGATACATGCATAAAGACAAATATATTCATGTATATAATAAGCAAACAGCTGGGATTCAGGGATTTAAGTGAGATAAGCACAAAGAACATTTTAAATGCTTTACTGACAGGTATCCAACAGCCTTGGATTTGATCACTTCTGTCAGTTGTTGAATCTGATTCAGACAGTCCAGGATATAAATATTGGGAGTGAATAGGGCCATATTCTGCTCTCCACAACCAAAAGTCATGTGGAGAAGATTCTGTAAATTTTGCAAGGCAGAACTGAGAATGTCTCCTGAAAAGTCAATCAAATCAATATGAATGACTTTATAAAAATTGATAAAATAAGTAATATTAGTTTATTTTCAAGATCTCTATGCCATGGATATTCAAAATAACGATTTTTCAATATTATCTGCATCTTCCTCTCTCTTCTACTCATTAGGCCCACACTGTGGAATTAGCAAGACACTGCAGGGCCTTCTTTCCAGACCTAAGGAGGACATGTGTTATCCAAAGCAGCACAGCCAAGAGCAGAACCAAAAAGTCTGTGGGTACCAAAATTCATAGAGAGCTCCCAGGATGAAGTAGAAAATTCCAAATCAATTGTCATTCAAAAAGGACAGAATTTGGGCCCCAAATACTTACTATTTAACAGATACTGTTCTGAGCACACCGTGGATACTAATTCACTCAATCCTTATAACAATAATATAAATGGGTGCTATTATTCTCATCTATATTGAAGCTGAGGCACAGATGGGTTAAAACTTTTTCCAATATCACACAGAAAAGATGTAGCAGAGTCAGGGATTGAGTACAGACAATAGGGCTTCAGAGTGCTGGGATTTGACCACTTCCCTACACTGTCCCTACACTGTCCAATGCCCAGCACTTGCTATGTATCTGAAGGTGTCTAAGCATCTCGATACGTTTTTCACAACAGTCCTGTGATTGTTATAAAACCACAAGTAAAATTATTATCTTCATTTAAAAGATGAGGACATGAGGTATAGAGAGATTCCGCAATTTGCCGAAAGGGATACAGCAAGTAGTGAATCTGGGATTCAAACCCATGGCAGCCTTCTGGGAGAGTCGCTTCTCTTATGAACTTCTACAGTCTGAAGATTGAAATCATGTCAAGTATCTTTTCCGGTCACAACTGCATGAAACTAGAAATCAACAACAGGAGGAAAACTCACAAATATGCAGAAATTGAATGATATGCTCCTAAACAACCAATGGGTCATAGAAAAAATAAAAAGGAAAATCAAAAAGTACCTTGAGACAAAAGAAAATAAAAACACAATGTACAAAACTTTTGGTATGTGGTAAAAGAAGTCCTGAGAGGAAATTTACAGCAATAAGCTCCTAGACCACAAAAGAAGAAAGATCTCAAATAAACAATCTAATGTTACACTTTAAGGAACTGGGAAAAGAAGAACAAACTAAGCCCAGCGATAGCAGAAGGAAGGAAACAACAAAGAGCAGAAATAAATGAAATACAGACTAGAGAAACAATAGAAAAAATATCAATAAATTGAAAAATTGTTTTTTTGAAGAGATAAACATGTCAGAAAACCTTTACCTAGAGTAGGAAAAAAAGAGTGAAGACAAATACATATGATCCGAAATGAAAGATGAAATATCAGAACTGATACCACAGAAATACAAAGGATCATAAGAAATTGCTATAAAAATTATATGCCGATAAATTGGATGATATACAAGAATAAATACATTCCGAGACACCCACAACCTACCAAGGCTGAATTATGAAGAAATAGAAAATCTGAACGGGCCAGTAGTAAGGAGATTGAATCAGTAATCAAATTTTCCCATCAAAGAAAAGCCTGGGACCGGATGTCTCCTCTGTTGAATTATACCAAGAATTTAAAGAAGAACTAATTCCAATTCTTCTAAAACTCTTCCAAAAACTCAGAGTGGAGATAATACTCCCAAACTCATTTTATGAATCCAGCATTACCCTGATACAAAAGCCAGATAAGGACACTACAAGAAAACTATGAGCAATGATCCCTGATGAACATAAATGCAACATCCTCAGTAAAACACTAGCAAACTGAATTCAACAGCTCATTAAATGGATGACAATTGAAACATTTGCAAATAAGATTATAGAAAAATAAGAGGGGCAACATCCCTTCCACTATATAGTATTCTTTAGGTCTCCATCTTAAGTCTTTACCTTGGGCAGTAGACAGGTGGTAAGAAGAGAGTAGGAGTTGAACAGTAAGGATTTTTTTAAAAAAATGATAAAAATAAATCATGGAGGTAACTATCTTGGAAGTCATGAGTGAGCAAGAAAGCAGGTTTCCCTTTTCAACAGGGGAACAATGACAGGTCTACAGGTACATGTTATACTTAATTTTAGCATATATTTTATGTTACTATGTACAAAAGCATCGCATGGTCATTCCTGATTACTCTTTAGCTCTTCCAGTTGTTGGCATGCTACTGAGGCGCTAGGTTTATAGGGCCTGTGAATCAAGAATAAGAAGCTTTGCCTGGCTTTGGTCATTGGCCCACAGGGACCATTAGCTTTGTGTGGAATGCCGTTAGCTCCTACCTGAGTGTTACAGTCCCAATGCAAAAGGGGTGAAATATCAATGTTAACCAGTTCAGCATGTTCTGCTCTAAAAATCACTGGTTTGTAAGAAAATATCAAAAGTTTTCTTTACTGAGGTGGCCAGAAACGCTAATGATGGAAATAAATTTTTATGTGTCAGAGTTAAAATGGGCTTTTAAGAGAAGAAAGAGCCAGAAAGAGTGTGTGCCTTGGCGGGTCTGGCAGTTAATTTCTTAGTGTAGTTGAGTATCTGGTCAGCTATGCCCACCTCAGTCATCAAATTGTGTATTAACCTCAGTCATCAAATTGTGTACCAACCTCAGTCATCAAATTGTGTACCAACCTCAGTCATCAAATTGTGTACCAACCTCAGTCATCAAATTGTGTACCAACCTCAGTGATCAAATTCTAAGAACAGAAATGGAGCCCAAAACAGACAACAAAATGAGTAAACAGGATCATGGCTGAAATAGGAATAATTATTCCTTTTCCTCTAAGCCTGCATATTATTTTGTTTTGTAGACTTACCGAGGACAGACCAATGCGCTGTAAATGAAACTTTCACAGGATTTTCTGGTGAAGGTAACACTACTGCTTGAGACATTGTGGATCCTAGGGAATAGCAATGTGAATTTAATAATTCAGAACTCTAATTATGATTTTGACTTTGATTATAATTTATCTTCTTGATTAGTAAATCACTTAATGTCTTCTTATTGAATATTCCCAACTCTAAAATAATCAGAAAAAAAAGTCAAAGGGATTCCTAAAGTTATGACTAATCAGATTTTCTTAAAATGCTCACAATCAAGTACAATTTGACATATGATGAAACCTTTACTTTGGAGAGCACGTGACAATTTACTATGTGATTTCATACACATTATTTAATTGGATTTTCACAAATTAACTTATAGGATGGATAGGCCAGATATGTTTTTCCCCTCTTGGTATAGAAGAGGATGCTCAGGCCAAAGGAAAATATGAAATTTAGAACGTCACTTAATTATAAATAATAAAACACAGAATCTAGACCCACGCTTTTTGAATTCAGGGTCAGTGTAATTTTCACGCTGGTTTTAAAATACTCCACAACCTGAGTGTGCTCCTTACGATGATAAAATATTGGAAAATAAAATTAGATCTCTGGTTTCTCTAACTATAGGAATCTTTGATATTTCTAACATTCAAACAAACAAACCAAAAATGCCAGCAAACCAAAATAAATTAGATGATAGAAAAAAATCCTGTTGTAGTCTAGTGCTATTAATAGGGCAAATAATTATCACAGTGTTGAGAATAGAAAGATTTTTAGGTAACTGATATGAGTGAAAGCCTCAGATAAGTAATGGTCCCCTAAAGATAAGGTAATCAGAAAAACAGACTTGTCAGATTTTGGCTCACAGGTGGGTTGGGTTTCTGAAGTAGAGAATAGGAAAAATCTAAAAGTTTTAAATTTGCTTTGGTTTGTAAAATGTTTATTAATACATTTTATTACTGAAAGTAATTTAATCTTCCCCAGTAGTCACGTCCCTGAGAAGATAACCATAAAACAGTTAAATTCCAAAACAAAGACAATTAAGGTTTCGTTCAATGTCTCCATGTTAGCAAGGT
This sequence comes from Mirza zaza, assembly GCA_008750895.1. Classification (NCBI taxonomy): domain Eukaryota; kingdom Metazoa; phylum Chordata; class Mammalia; order Primates; family Cheirogaleidae; genus Mirza; species Mirza zaza. Next base: position 73,136 of record VSMD01070988.1, read on the forward strand.
CAAGTAAAGGTGTCAACTTAATTCTACAAATAACTGAGCCCTGTGTGATCTCCTTTTCAATACCTTCAGGCTTATTGTTGGAAGAAGAAAAGAGAATAGTCATGATCAATTTCATATACCAAGTAAGTTCAGAATATTCATAAATTAAGAATATTTAAATAGAACAAATCATTTTCAAAAATTATCACAGATAATGGCTATATGAATTTTCTTAAGCCCAAGATAATGCAGAAATGACCATTTGATTTTTTTTATGCTATTGAATAAGCTGAGTGTTAGTAAAATTAAAAGTTAGGACTTTCTTAAAGATCCTTCAATCCAAAATTCTGTCACTCTATTTCGAGAATATTATACAATTGACTTTAAATATTCTCCATGTAGAGTGGACTAAATGTCTCTTCCTAGCCTTTTTTTTTTTTTTTTTTTTTACAAGTGTTTGGTTGTGCTTATCTTTGGATTATGATTCTCTTCTCTTTCCATGAGCTCTGAAATGTATATCTTATACTTCTTAATGAAATGAACATTTTAAAATACAGACAGAATTTTTCACCCAGGCCCATAAGTTTTACTTTAAGGCCCTACCTCTACCACCAATGGTTTCATCAGCCTATACCACCAGCCAATGTCCAGAGCCACGGATGACTCAGTCCCCTAGTCACCATTCTGCAGGGTCTCAGCAGTGACAGTGAGGTCGACTACACCATAAATGGCAAGAAATATAAATGGCAGGTATTTGAATGGAGATTCAAGAAGGTAGAGATCATTTTGGATTCTAAGTTGACGTAATAGTAAAAATAATTGAAATTTCATAGAAGAGAAAATAAAATATGACATAGAAAATAAATAAGAACTCTTAAGTTCAGGATTTGATTCCAACTCCCTACCCCTGTCCTCAGGCATATTGGTCTTGGATTGAAAAAGAGAAATACCGTCATGGGAATGGGAGAATGGAGAAGTGGTGGTATGAAGCAATGGGCAACTGGCCATAACAGAGAAATAGTCTAACAGAAGATTTTTAAAGGATTTACAAAGGAATGCAAAAACATATAATAATGGCAACTCTTACCCAATGTTGATGGGGTAACCAGCCAAGTATTTTTTTTCATTGCTGCATATACAAATATTTTCACGCTCAGTTAAGAGAAGTCTGGCTTGGTAAACACTAGATGCTTTCAGTATGGTATTAATCTGTGAGGACCAGATGACGAAAGAAAGAGAAAAAGTGTTTTCCATCCATAAACATAATAGCCATGCATGTCTAAGAAGTTGGAAAGGAAATTCCTCACCTTTCATATATTCTGCTATGGGAAAAATGGTTTCCAAACCATGCAAAGACCTTCAAAGTCTTGCTACATAATTATTATAATTTTACATTTGGCTCTTGTTGACTAATTATTTTGAAAAGCAGTACTTAGTTCTTACATGATAATGCATTACCTGAGAGAACTACAGCTAAATAAGCAGGTGTTTTGACCGATTTGGGTTGATCAGGTTATCGTAAGTTCTTGTGAGGTTGTTTCCCTTTTCTTATCTATAAATCAAGGCCACTGCCATCTATGGCTCACAATTGCCATATATGATATTGCAAATAACATACAAGCCTTTCACCTGTCACACTCATTTTCCTATTGGTTCAAACAAGCTTCAATTCTTTTTCTCAGTTGGCCTTTACAGATTGATGCCTCATTTGCACCATCTATATAGCTTTTAAATGCAATTTCATCTCAAGGTTTGATTTGTGAAAAATTCAACTTGTCTCAGCAATCCAAGGCCATGGACACATGGAATCCTGCCTTTGTGATCCACACAGAGGTTTGTTCTAATTTTAGTGCACCTAGAGCAGAAAGAGCTTTTGAGCCCTTTTCTAGTCACTGAAGAAGTAACAAGCCATATGATTCCTGGGGACTTTCCTTTCTTTCTTTGTCCCTACACCCAAACAGCGACCAAATGGTGGTACCAAGCCCATTACAGACTTCAGAGGCCAGGCATCCAACACATTATTGGCAGATGTTTCTTGCAGCAGATGAGTTTGTAATATGTCTTACACATTCAAGCACTATCACTTCAACCATCCACCGATTCCGGTACTGTCACTTATGGAGAAATTCTCTTGTTAGCCCACAGCTTTGCCCTGCTTTCCATGTTCTGATATACTACTTCTGGAGCCATTTCCTCTGAAGTTTTGATATCTGTAGGGAAAACACACAAAAAAGCAGAGAGTACCTCTATTCTTGCAATAAAGCTTACCCTTCAAAAGTCCTCCTAGCAGTAGAAAGCCATGTGTTTGGTGACCTTACTGCACAAGGCATGGCCAAATATACCATCTGTAATTTCTAGGACTTCAGCTACTATAGTGACCCACTACATCACAGAGTGAATGGCCCCGTTTTCAAAAGTAGAAAAGGAATGCCTGATTCTACTGGCATGTCTCCAGGACACGAGCAGAGTATTTGCCATTATGAAATGGCAAAAAATTCAGAAAAGACCACTCTATATAACTGTACTTTTTAACTAAAACATTTTACTGTTTGAGACTCAATATCTACCTGTCACTGCCATTGGTTTCCCTAAAATCATCAAGGAGTTGAGAGCTCTTACTGTCGGTTTCTAAGAACTAACTCTTTCAAATGCTCATGAAGGCCACCTGCACCTGTATTAAGGTAGAACAGACTACTTTGTCCAAAAATGCCCAATTCAGGTAGGTACCACCTATCCCCAATCCCTGTGACAAATTAGGACTCACTTCAGTAGGCTTTCTCATTCTCCTCTACAGGGAGAGGTGTCTTGGAGCTTCTGATTGTAGAGGAAGATAATGCTATACCTTGGTGTGTCAAGAAACTTTGGGAGGGAATAGAAAGGAGCTGGGCCTCAGTGGCTAGGCTAGTGCTTAAGTTCACACACACACACACATGCAAATTTCAAACACCAGGTCTTATGCTGGAGAAGACAGAAATAAAATCTCTGAGCTAATCTGGAACATGATTAACTGGCAGATCTTAGGAGATTATTGCTAAATTTTTCAGATGGAATAATAGGATTTAGGTAATGTTTTTAAAAGCATCCCAAATCACCCTTCATTGAGAATTACTGTTCTAAGAGTTGAAAAATTGTAATTTTATCACTTCTTAATTTATTAGCTAATAAATTTTGCCCTTCAGTGGCCATTTGGCAATTTCTGGAGACACTCTGAGCTGTCACAAATGGGAAAGGGGATGGTGCTACTGGCATTTAGTGGGTAGAGTCCAGGGATGCTGCTAAACACCAACCGTGCACAGGCTAACCCCAATAGCAAGTGTTATCTGGCCAAAAATTTCAGTAGTGCCAAAGCTAAGAAAGAATGCTGTAGAGAAATAATGCACCTAAGTAATTATTGTCAACATCTGCTAACATCACAGTAAAAAAGACAGAAAGAGTATTTTCTGAGAAAAATAAATGATACCACCTAGGGGACAGAGGCAAATGTAAAATGATACCATATGAACCAATAGAATGTATAGATCTTATTTCTGTTCTGTTGTAATAAACTAAAAATGTACCTTAAAATTATAATTAGATAATTTGAAAATTTAATATTTTTGAGGAATTACTGTTTTTTTTTTTTAGGTAGAATAATGGGATCGAGATAATGTTTTTTAAAAAATCCATATATAGCCACATGTAGAAGACTGAAACACGACCCACACCTTTCACCTCTCACAAAAATCAACTCATGCTGGGTAACAGATTTGAACCTTAGGTGTGATACTATTAGAATTCTAGAGGAAAATGTTGGAAATACTCTTCTAGGCATTGGCCTAGGCAAAGAATTTATGAAGAAGACCCCAAAGGCAATCAAAACAGCAACAAATGGGACCTAATCAAATTAAAAAGTTTCTGCACAGCCAAAGAAACTGTCAAGAGAGCAAACAGACAACCCACAGAATGGGAGAAAATTTTTGCAAGCTACACATCTGATAAAGGGCTGATAACTAGAATCTATTTAGAACTCAGGAAAATCAGCAAGAAAAAATCAAACAACCCTATCAAAAAATGGGCAAAGGACATGAACAGAAACTTCTCAAAAGAAGACAGAATAATGGCCAACAATCATATGAAAAAATGCTCAACATCTCTAATCATCAGGGAAATGCAAATCAAAACCACAATGAGATATCACTTAAGTCCAGTGAGAATGGCCTTTATCAAAAAGTCCCCAAACAACAAATGCTGGCATGGATGCGGAGAGAGAGGAACACTCCTACACTGCTGGTGGGACTGCAAACTAGTTCAACCTTTGTGGAAAGCAATATGGAGATACCTCAAAGCAATACAAGTAGATCTACCATTTGATCCAGAAATTCCACTACTGGGTATCTACCCAAAAGATAAAAAGTCACTTTATGAAAAAGACACCTGCACTCGAATGTTTATAGCAGCACAATTCACAATTGCAAAGTTGTGGAAACAACCCAAGTGCCCATCAATTCATGAGTGGATTAATAAAATGTGGTATATGTACACCATGGAGTACTACTCAGCTTTAAGAAACAATGGTGATATAGCACCTCTTGTATATTCCTGGATAGAGCTGGAACCCATTCTACTAAGTGAAGTATCTCAAGAATGGAAAAACAAGCACCACATATACTCACCAGCAAATTGGTATTAACAGATTAACACCTAAGTGGACATATAGGAGTAACATTTATCGGGTGTTGGGAAGGTGGGAGGGGGGAAGAGGGGATGGGTATATACAACCACAATGAGTAAGATGTGCAACATTTGGGGGATGGACACGTTTGAAGCTCTTACTAGAAGGGGGAGGGGGGCATGGGCAATATATGTAACCTTAATACTTGTACCCCCATAATACACTAAAATAAATTTAAAAAAATAATCCATGTATTTTAGAGACACATGCTAAAATAATTACGGAAGGAATAGTGTGACTATAATAATTTGAGAGGAGAGGTTAAGTTGGTAGGCACGTGAATGAAGCAAATTTGGCTATGAGTTTATAGTGGTACATTACATGGGTGGTGGTTTGTGGTGGTTACTATACTATTTTTTCTAATTTTTTATATATTTGAAATTATCTATAATAAAATGTTTCTTGAAAAAGTAAATATAGAAAACAATAGAAGAGAATGTTGATGAATGCTCTTATGATCTCATAAGAAGGAAAAATTTGTTCATACAAGCCCCTGGAAGCACAAAATATAAGTAAAAACTGAAATATTTAATTATAATCAAGTGAAAGATTTCTTTTTAACAAAAGACACCACAGAAAATGTCATCAGATATATGACAAACAGAAAATGATACCTGCAATACCAAGATACAAAATAGGCTAATATGTAGCATAAACAAGGATTCCTGCAGATAATAAACCAATAGAAACAGAAGATTCTAATGAGAATGTGATGCAAAAACATGCTCCGGCATGTTAGTGATAAGATAAATGGCAATAATGACAGATCACTCTATAACCAATAGACTATTAAAATAATAGATTAATTGGGTGATGTCGAATGTTATTAGGGCTGTTAGTATAAAGAAACTTTTATCCCCCTTTGGGGATGGTGTAGCTTTTATGGTGAGCGATTTGGCAATACCTAGTCAAGTTCTGTATGTGTCTATATTACGACCCAGCTACTTGACTACAGAGAACATGCTGCAGAATATTTTACACATACTATTTTAGAATACAATCAAATATATTAGAGTAACTATGATGAGGGAAAAAATGGAAAATATGGATAAAAAAGGATGAATAAATAAACATATAGGTAAAATAAGTGACAAGCACTAATGTCTGTGTTCTATGAACTGAGAATGATAATCAACTCAACCGTTTATACCTGGAGGTCCAAAAAGAAAATGTGACGAGAGTGTTACCATGAAAAAAAATCCACAATCTCCATAAACTATTACCTTCTTAGGAAATTAAAACTTAAAAATGGTCAAAATGCTAAATTTTATGCTATGTGCATTTTAGCACAATTTAAAAATGAAAATAGCACAGAAAACCACCTGTGAGAAGTAAAGTAGTATTTAGAAATGTACGAAATGTATAAATTTGAAAACATGAAAGTTTGACATAAGTATTCATAACAGGGTGCTAGGCAAAAACTCAAAGGAAGTAGAGGAAAGAATATAACATAAATGATGAAATAAAAGTCATTTAAAATTACATAAAAATAAAGACAATTAACAAACCCAAAAATTAATGGGAAAAAAAAACAGAACTAGAAATAAAAAAGGAGAAATAAATTATGATAAATTTAATTTTTCAAATCATAAGTGAACATAAATATTTTTAAGTGAACTATTTTAAAACCTAAACTTAATGGGAGATTATCTAGATTTATAAACTAACACATTTACTTATGAAGAGATAGAATATCTGAAGACAAAAACCATTACAAAAAATTCGTAGTAAACTTGAAAAGGGAAATTTTTCGACTTGATAAACTGTATTTAGAAGACTGCTCCTCACCTCCTGCTGTGCAGCCCAGTTTCTATCAGGCCACAAACTGGTACTGGTCCACAGCTCGGGGGTTGGGGACCGTAGGGTATAAATATAGATATAGATCGCCCTAATACACCTTGAAATTTAGTAAAAGTCATCTGTCTAAATGTGAAACAGTAAGAATAACAGAAAGACATATGTACACATGAACACAGACATACGCAACTTGTTTTAGGATAAACATAATGACAATGTTATTTGCATAGGAGATGCAGAGCTGTTGTTTCCGATTCTCGCCCATGGAGGAAATCCCCTTATACAGTGGGAAAAGATTTCATGATTTATTAGAAAGGAAAGATGTCATTAGTGAAGTTAAGTGTGTGTACAAAGTGGAGAAAATGATGGTGTGGGTTGTCTGTCAGGAGAACTGGCAATACCATTTCCTGCCTGTGGAAAATCCCTGTTTTTCTATTTACATATATTCCAAAGTACATTGCCTTGTTCTGTAAAGCAGAGATGGGTTCTATGACAACTATCAAAGTACAATGTTGGGAAAAGACCTCTTTACAATTATTACAAAAAAAGAGTTCCAAAGAAAATCTAGAAGTTTTGGAAAGAATCCTAATCATTTTGCAACTTTCGGCTGTCTTCACTCTGCGTAGGGCTTAGGGGAAATTTGCCAACAACTTGCCATGAGTCATATGACAAAAGAGAAGTTGTCCTTGCCAAGTGCTCTGCCCAGAAGCTCCGCAGGCAGGAATTTCAGCAGGGGCCGGTAAACAATGCTTGTCTGTCTTCTCCTTTAAGACCTCTCTTTGTGTGAAGACCCACAGGCCTGTGGTGGGACTGTGTCAGGGGAGCAAGCTCTGTGTTCTCTTCTGAATGACCATGACTGGACTTAATAAAGGTCTGTAAACTTGTTTGATTTGGCATTAAGTTGTCACAGCAAGTTATAAACCTTCCCAGGAACATTTTGCCAGTGGGGCAGAGGTCATCTCTCAGGAAGGAACGCACTGTGCCGGGAAAGGTTTGCGGTGGATGCAACCACTTTGCATAAAAAAGTTATACTGGCCAGGCGCGGTGGCTCATGCCTGTAATCCTAGCACTCTGGGAGGCCGAGGCGGGCGGATTGCTCGAGGTCAGGAGTTCGAAACCAGCCTGAGCAAGAACGAGACCCCATCTCTACTATAAATAGAAAGAAATTAATTGGTCAACTAAAAATATATAGAAAAAATAAGCTGTGCATGGTGGTGCATGCCTGTCGTCCCAGCTACTCAGGAGGCTGAGGCAGGAGGATCGTTTGAGCCCAGGAGTTTGAGGTTGCTGTGAGCTAGGCTGACGCCACGGCACTCACTCTAGATTGGGCAACAAAGTGAGACTCTGTCTCAAAAAAAAAAAAAAAGTTATACTTCTGTTGTAGCTGTCAGGAAGCTACAATTACTCACCCCGACTTTTAAATACAGGCATATTAAGAATTTGGTTCATGTGTCAAACTTTCCTTCCTTTCCTTGCCAGGCAGTTAGGAAGGAGGGCAAGGGCCTTGGAGCCTCACAGCCAGTGTGTGGGCCTTGGTTCTATGACTAACCGTGGATGAGTTATCTAAATTCCCTAGGCTTCTCTTTGTCTATAAATGGGAATAACAATGATAATAACATGCCCTATAGGTTTGTGGAAATTTAATAAGTAATATATTTCAAGTGATTAGAACAGTGACTGACGCATAGTATAGTCTAAGTTTACACACACACACACACACACACACACACACACACACCCCCCAAAATTCTAGTCAGAGTAAAGAGCATTAGTATGGGCAATGAATGCTTCATGTTGGCCAAGGTCCTCTCCAAAATGATTTCTCTGAAATCAGTAGTCTAGAAAGAACTGAAATGATGAGATATTACAAGTTCTGTGTGATAATGATATAGGAAAAAAGAGGAAAGGTACTGAAAACAAAAGAGAAATAAGAATACTTTTATCAGCTGCAAGTAACAGAACACGTAACTAATAGAGACTTCAAAAAATCAAGCATTTATTGTCTCATTTGGTACAAATTCTGAGAAAGGTGCTACTGGATTGGTTCAGGGGCTCACTAATGCCATCAAGAAGTTTCTTTCTGCTCTACTTCCTTGGTGTATCAGTGTCATTTGCCGTTTTGGTCACAGTGTGACTCCTGAAGAACCAGAGATTATGTCTTGCTTATTCCATTACGGAAAACAAAAGTTAGCAGAAAAAGAGTTTTCTTCTCCTGCATCTCTCTTTTCTTTCCTCCTCCTCCTCTTCTTCTTCCTGTCTCTTTCTCTCTCTCTCTTTCCCCCCTCCCCCACCTCTTTTAACCAAAGAGCCAAATCTTTGCAGATGCTATACCAGGAAACACACCTGTACAGCTCATAGTTTGCATCTCTCATTGCCAGACCAAAGTGGTGATGCCGTGGTGTGCCTTTGAGATACTCCCCGCATGGCAGAGGTGCTCACAGCCCTAGCTGCTGGCAATGTTGGTGCCTGTTGGCTCTCAGATAAATTCAGCTCTGAGAAGTTCCCTCAGCACCAGAGAGACATTTCACCCAGGTCCCCCCTCCGCCCCAGCTCAGTGTGCAGTAACGGGCGTGTGTTGGTATAAAGGCCCGGCTCCCTCGTCTTCAATTAGGGCAGCTCTGAGGGGCCATCCTGACACCATAGCTCCCCGTGGGATACACTGAGACCTTTATTGGGACTGCACTGTAGTTCACCTCCTCTTCTGGTACAGTCCTGCTCCTTTCATCTCCCACAGGTGTTGATTTTCAGAGTTTTCTCCAATAAACTCCACCCACATAAATCTCCATCTCAGAGTCCATGTTTTGTGGAACTTGACCTGTGGGTTCCAATCGCTGCCAGAGGGGAATTATGATAATGTGATTGGCTTTAAAAAATTATAATTTGTCCAAGGGCACCTGAGGACTGAACTACACACAAGTTCTCTAAATTTAAAAAGAAGAGGAATGTCTCCTGGGTGTGTGACCACAAACACGGAGCAGTGCATTGTTGAAGATGTTTTACTTTGACTATTGGGTTGACACAGAAAGATAGGAAGAAGAGAACAGAAAGTTGTGAGCAAGAAAAAATGCCAAACTGTTATTGTTTGGTACAGTGAAAAGAAAGTGAGAGCTTTTAAAGATCAGTGACCAGCAAGAATAATTATCATACCAACATGAGTTCCCACAAGAAGAATTAAGAGATGGTCTAAGCAGTGCTTCTCAAACTTTAATATGTGCATGCATCATCTGAGGGTCTTGTTAACAAGTGGGTTCTGGTTCAATATCTGCGGGTAGGACTTGACAGTCTGCATTTCCAACAGGCTCCCAGCAATGGCAATGCTGCCACTCTTCTGCCTGTGCTTGGAGTAACAAGGCTCTGTAGCAGCTGCTTTGAACCACAGTTCGACACTGGAAACACCTAACACGCTTGAGGCCCAAGCTACGCTCTTACGCCAGGATTCTTCAATTGTTGTCCTGAGCCCAGAAGTAGCTGCAGCACTAGGAAACCTGTTAAAAATACAAGTTCTTATGCTGCACCAAGACCTACGAGTCAGAATCCTGAGAGTAAGCCTCCACAGTTTCACTATCTAGGTGATTCTGATACACACTAAAGCTTGAGAACCACTGCCCTGGCCACTTATTAAATTGGTCTAGATGAGATACCAGCATCTATTTTTCAGAACAAAACTGAAACAATCCAGGGTCCTACGAAGGTCAAGGAAACTTCACCCAAGACAAATATGACTCTTCCAGCACACTTGTGATAAAAGTTTAAGAAGAATGAATCCAGTTTACCTGGGTATATGATGTCCCTAACATTTTTTTCTGCTTAAGTAAGCAGATGATCAACTTGCAGTCCTCATTTCCTTTTATTTATCTGCAGCATTTGACGTTGCTGATCACCCCTTTTTCTTTGACACAGTTTTTCGTTTGGCTTCCAGGAGAAGACCACACTATTGGTTTTCATCTTACTTCACTGGTCTCTCCTTCTCAGTATCCTTGGTCCTTCCCCATGTCTCCTAATATTCAGTGCCTCATATCAAGGCCTCGATTCTTCTCTACATCTGGACTTGCTGTCTCAGTGATCCCTTCCCATCCCAAGGTCTATGTGCTCAGAACTCCCAAGTTTATATTTTTGACTGAAGAGCTCTCTCTCTCTCGAACTCCTATACAGATTGTTCAACTCCCAACTTCATGTCTCCACTTGAGTATATAAAATTAAACATTCAAAGATAAATTCTTAATCTTCCAGCCCAAACCTACTTCAACCATGGCCAGCTTAGGTGATGGCAATTCTCTCTTTCCAATAGCTTAGGCAAACAGCATTGGAATAATCTCTGATAACTCTTTTTCTCATGCCTTATATCCAGTCCATCAGGAAATCCCATTAGTTTTGCCTTCGAAATAAACCCAGAATCTGATCGCTTCTTACCATCTCCCCTGTGACAACCCTGGTCCAAGCCATCATCATCTTTTGCTGGATTATTGTCACAGCCTCTACCAGCTCTGCTCACTTCTGCTCTTGCACTCCTACAGCCTATTCTCAGTATAGCATCCAGGTGATCATTTTAAAATATAACCAGACCAGGTCACTCCTCCATCTAAAACCCAGCAACACTCCCAGTTTGCTCAGCATGAAAGCCAAAGTCCTGCAATGACCCTCACTCCGCTCCCTGCCCTGGCACCCATCATGATTCCTACCTCCTTACCTGCCACTGTGTGCTCCTCTCTGCACCTTATGCTCTGGCTCCCTGCTAACTTAGTTGCTGTTTTTTTCAACATACAAACCACCATTTTATCTTTTTTTCCCCTCGCTGATCCTACTACCAGGAATAGTCTTTCCTCAGACACTGATGTGACAAATTCCCTCACCTCCTTCAAGCTCCTTTGCTCAAATGTCACCACCTTGATAAAGTAGACCCTAAACCTCATGTTTAGCTTTTCAGTCGTCCCTCTTTTATCATCTCTCAGGGCATTCTATATTTTATATTTTGAGTACTTTTCGTTAATGTGATAAGCTCAAAAATTAATTTTAAAAAGATAAAATGCCCTTTTTACATTTTATACATTTTATTATGTACATTTTATATTTTCCATAGCACTTCATTCATTGATATATCCCAAATACCTAGAAGAGTGTTCAGCATTTAAGCCTGGTGGTCTGAACTAAGGTGGCATGGCCGTAGTGGCTAAAAGTAAACAAACCCATGAGTCATTCAGGAGGTAAATCAACAATTGTCAATAATCAATAGTAATTGATAGAAAGTGAGAAATGAGAGAGGGAAGGAGTTAAGGTTGATCCTTAGGTGATTGGTGATGGTATTGTCGTGCACTGAGGCCGGAGTCTCAGTTGGAAAGACTAGTCTGGGGTAGACTATGGATCCTGTGGAGAAGCCGGTGGGATATTCAGTTAAAGAAGCATGGTAGGCAGTGGGATATACAGGGCCAAAATGTAGATAAAAAGACATACTTGGGAATCTCAAAAATATAGACTATAATTTAAATGACACGGTCTTTAGTGTGTGTAGTGATGAAAGAAGAGGGCTTGCAACAGAATCATAAAAATGGCATTTAATATTTGGAAAAAGAAAGTAGAGTCAAAAAGAAGATCATTAAATATTCAGAAAGTGAGAAGGAAAATGTGTTAATTATGGGAAATAATTCAAATGTTTATGTGATGACAGAAGAAAAAAAACAATAAAGGAAAAGAGGTTGAGGCTAAAGAGGAAAAAAGAAAAAAATGACAGAATGAGAAGTTGGCCAAAGGGGATGAAATTTCTAGAAGATAGCAAAGGGGATGTTAAAGTTCAGTGCTTCAGCTACCAGTTAAAATGTATGTATCATTTATTTCAAAATGCAAAAAAAGTGTGATTACTATACAAAAACATGATGGAGTCAATTATTCCCATTGTTGAAAGTTCTTTTGCATTGATGGGCAGTGGAGACACCAAAGTGCCATGTGATGGTTCAATGACACAAGCCCCATACAAATCAGGGCTGCACACCCTCCCTGAAACATTCCATGGTGGGCTGGTTTACTCTCTTACCTCTTCTTAAACACACACACACACACTCACACACTCACATCAAACCTTGTTACTTCCTATTCAACACTGCTGAAGTGTTAATAGAATGTCCATTATGTCTCATTTTCTATTAAAATTTGGACTAGGGAAATGACTTTGGTACTGTATTCAAAAAGAAACTGAAGCGATGTTTCAATGAAAAGGACAAGTAATAGACCTGTGTTGTTCATCTAAATCCCTTTATTCTTTAGATAGTATTTTGATTTCAGTTTCTTGTTACCTTCCATACTCATTGTAACACCAAGAAATTTTGCAAACGTAGACATTAACCCAAGACTTTTTCTGTGCCATGAGATATTTAGCAAGTAGCTGACCTCACCATGCTCTCCTTGCTTGCTTATAATTTGAGAAACAATTTTATTATGTGATCAGGCTAACTATTGAATACATAAGTAACATGAAGACTAAGAATGGTCTACTGAAGGAAAAAAAAAAGGTTTCTCACAAAGGGATATCATATACCAAAAGGTAAACTCCTTTCATTTTTCTGAACCTTTATCACAAAAGTGTACTAGAGTAGTCATATTTTTCTTGAGTGGAATCCTTAAATATCTATAGAGCCTGGAGTGCCTAAAAAAAATGAATGCTAGTGTCTTACCTACACGTCTGACATGCCATGCTTTGGCAAAATAGGAGAACTGAAAAGGTATAAAAAATTCTTAACACAGTGAAATGAACAGCACCAACACAGAAGGACACTAGCTGTTCATCTATGATAAATCAATTACTAAACATACTTACAAAAGGCTTAGCTGTAATTTAGGCACTATAAGCAATACACATTGGGCAGGAAGACTACAAGAATGAGTACATCTAACCATCTTCTATTAGAATATTTTATATGTTTTATTTGTTAAATACTGATAGAGTCTAGGAGATTCTGATTCAAAATGCTTTAACTCCAAAACTGGAGAACTTATTTATAGCTTTTTCTTGTCGGTAGCAGTATCTTAGCAGACTCAGAAGCCTGTGTACAAGTTAGCAGAGAAATTGTTTGTATTTCCATCCCTGCTTTCTCCAGTTTCCTTCTGCCCCTCTCTCCTTAGTATTAATTCATTGCTATAACAGTAGTGTTTATTTTTATTTTTTATAGCATATTGTGGGGGTACAAATGTTAAGGTTATATATATTGCTCTTGCCCCCGCTAACAGTAGTGTTTAATCAAGCAAATGTTAGACATTGAATATTACTTTTCAATAATGTGATAAGCTCAAAAAATTAATTTCAAAAAGATAAAATGCTCTTAGATTACCCTCTGAATCTTGTATACAAACTCAATAAATCCATCACTTAATTTGTGATTTTTTTTACATTTTTCCCTTTTTGATAATCTTTCACTGAGAAGATTCTATGTTTTTTGTTTTGTTTCTACGAGCTCAGATGGAGTTCTTTCAACTTCCACTTAGTCTCTTTATCTCCCGTTCCCCACCTCTTCTCTCTCTTCCTCTCTTTCTCTTTCTCTAGATATTGAAGAATTGCAATTCTGTGTGTCATAATGTTTAAAAACTTGAATTCAGAGTTGACAAAAACAAAGCAAATTATTCAAGGTGCAATCAAACAAAGCTCTGAATTTCCTAGAATGAAAATATGAATGAAGTATTAGAAGAAAAGGAAAAAAATCATAGACTCATATGTGAAATGACACCATTTAATGGGATAGGTAAAGAAATAAAAGCTGGCAACTTATAGCAGATTGCAGATTATTCAGGATATGAAGTGGTTCATGGTTCTCCCCCAAGTTAGATACAGAAGAATGAGTTTTCCAAAGAAATAGTTTTCCACCTGTGATTTAAAATATAATTTAAACAATAAAAAATGTATATATATATATAGACAGATATAGATAAAATATATACACATATACAAAAATATGCACAAATACACATATATATGCTCTTGTACAAACATATTAATATGTGCATATATATTTAATGACTTGTCAACTTATGAAAAAATAAGAGATTTGCAAAAGGCACATATATAGCTGTAAATCCTTTGAAGCTATTTAAAAAAGTTAATCAAATCTTTATGACTATCAGAATACTCATCTAGTACACCCAGCTACCCAAGCCTTATGAAATACTAGAGATTTCTTTTGGTTTCAACCACTGTTCTATGATATTTAGGTTTTCATTTTCTTGCCAGATGTGTTTTCAATGACCTATGATGTGTATAATTTCTTTACCTTTTCCTGTGTTTTTTGTCTTACTAGGAAACTGAAGTACTATTGATGTTGTAAAAGCCAAGGGCATATTCATCTGGAAAATAAAAGAATCATGCATCATTATTAAATTTCCATTTGTTTGTAACCAGACTATGTCGGAAAATGAAAACACATTAGTATAATCTTTCCAGTAATTTTGCAAGAGAGAACACTCCCCCATTTTATAAATTCAGAAATATCCTAATAAAGTTTAAGCCACTTGATGAAATATATTCTATTAGTAAAAGACAGAGACAGAATTCAAATATTCCTCAACAAACTTTGTATGGCATTCAAGAAACTAATAGCACCAACCTTTCAGAGAAAAGTTTTATGGTCTCTATAACATCTTAGTAATTGTTTTGGAACATAATCTATCAAAATTTTTCTACAACACTTCAGAATATTGCCTACTCCCCTTTTTAAGGCTAAGTCCATAAAGGTAGCATGAAATGATAAGTCTTGGCATTAACACAACAAAAACAACAAAAAGACCTGGAAGCTTAGCATGGTTTAATATTTCAAGTTCAAGAGGAGCTCTTTCATATTATATAGAAAAGATTCTAAGCATTGGAAAACTCTGGTAAATGGAAAATGGCCCAGTCAGAAGATAAATAATTGAATTTTAAAAATCAATATACAAAGTAAAATCATCTATTGTTTAGTCCTTGAAGACAGAGAACGGTTTTGGAAAATTTAGTAGCTCAGGAAATGTTAGGCATAGATGTCACATTCAACAGCATCATGACATGGTTGTTGCTTGCCTACCTTTTTCATAATAATTGTAGACCATGACTGGGGCTGGCTGAATGTTCCACACAAGATTGCTTTGCTCAACAAAAAAAGTGAAACTGTTTGGTGTTCTAAAAACCTATAAAGACACAAATTATAAATATATCATAGCAGGTATGAAAAAAAATCCCTATGCACATTATCTCTAGAAGTTTGTGACCTACACAATTAAGTAAATCTAGGGTATTATTACCTTACATAATGACAAAATAATCAATTATTAAATTATATGAAAAATTTTAAAGTTCCATTGCATATACTGAGGTACAAGGAATTTAGTCAAAAGTGTTAGAAAAACGTACACATTTAAGTGACTGATAATGATGTACCCATAGAAAAGATGGCTCTAAAACTCATGCCACATTTTGGAGTTTCCTACAAAAATTAAAAATAGAGCTATCATATGATTCAGCAATCCCACTTCTGGGTATGTATCCAAAGGAAGCAAGAGCAGTATCTAGAAGAGATAGTTGCATTCCCATGTTCATTTTAGCATTATTCACAATAGTCAAGATGTGAAAACAATGTCTGTCCATGACAGATGTAAGGGCAGTGAAATTGTGGTATATACATACAAAGTATTCGGCCTTAATAAAAAAAAGAAATCCTGCCGTTTGCAATAATCCTAATGAACCTGGGGGACATTACATCAAGTGAAATAAATCAGACACAAAAAGAAAAATACTGCAGGATCTCACTTATTAGTGGAATCCAAAAGAGTTGTTAACAGGGGTGGGGAAATAGGGAGATGTTGGTTCAGTTAAGTAGAATGAATAAGTTCTAGAAATCTCACATATAGCATGAGGTCTATAGTTAGCAACACTATCTTATATATATAAAAGTTTTTAGAGAGTAGATCTTAAGTATTTTCACCACAAAGAAAGAAAAGATAAGTATGTGAGGAGATGGATATGTTAATTAGCTTGATTATAATAATCAGTTCCCTATACATATCAAAACATCACACTGTGCACCTTCAATATACAATCTTAAAAAAATAAATAAAATCACAGCAACCTTTGTGGAGTTTAACTCAAATGATAAAAGAATTATACATCTATTCTGTGACCAGGCTATGTTTGACTCTGTGAGGAAGGATAAACGGGGAGATGATGTTTTTAAACTTGAGAACTATCTAGCCAGGTAGTTAAGGCATATATGAAATAACTTTAGAGTTGACAGGGAAAGGATGATCGGTGGGACAGAATATTGATCATTCTTAATGTCTCACTTTTTAAAAAAATAGAACCTATCAGACATATTTATAAGAAATGGAAGCATCCAACCACCCTCAGAAGAAAAAAAAGAGGGACATTAAAGAAAAAAGAATATTGCTAAGCTTACATTGTTTAAGTAGAAAATGGCATGGTCATTCTTGATTTCAGTCTTCATCACTTGGCCCCGGTTTTCAAGCTTTGAAGAAATTGACAGGGAAGGATGGGGAATAGATATTGGAACAAATGAGAGAATTGAATGCTCGTGCTTTTTATTTTGTCAGATTCCATTTTATGGTAGATTCCTTTGCGCCAGGATTTTTTTTCTATAAGTACAAGTAGGAACTAAAAGAAATATATTATGAACCATGGGAAATATTTACTGCTAATTGCTACACTTTAAGAACACCATCCCTCCAATGCTACAGCAAAAATATAAATGCGAGGAGTTTGTTTAAATGAAGAATTCTATGGTTTTGTTTTGCTAACCAACTATTTATCTTATCTATATACTCTATCACTTTCTCTGGGCTGAAAGACCGGGCTTCTGTGATTTACCTCTTCAATGGACGACATGACTGGAGTAAATCCTGATAGCATTTTCACATCAACAACGACCATATTGGACTCATTGAGAACTCCAGTATATCTTAAAATTTAAAAAAAAGAAAAAAAAGAACTAGTTTAGACATCAATTCAGAAAAGGGACTTATTTCATGGTGAGGACGGCAGGTAGATAGATACTAACTGGCTGTAAGTCTAGAGAACAGGTTAAAGCTGATGAGGAAACACCGGAAGTCAGTCATTCTCAGACATCTAAGAATAGGCACAACCAGAGTGATAGTGGATGACATGATACAAAGCAACATAATTGGAGCAAATAATAAATTATCTGGACCTAAAATCTCCCCAAACGCTGCTTTCTAAGCTTATTTGAGGTCTCAAGGCTGGAATTTATAAACAAAGCTTATGAATTTATATTACATAGACTTAGGTTAGCTTTAGATTTGCATAACACAGGAAATTTTTGCTTAAAATGCAGTAGGTTGGCAGAATTATAGAGTACACATGTCTCCAAGAGAACTTCTAGGTCATGTTCTTGCCTCTGGATAGTTTAGTTGGGATATGAAGTTAAAAGTTCCATAATATATTTAGCTCTTAGCTCTGGTGTTCAAGAGATTTTCATTTAGAAATCCTAGGAAAAATCTCCCAAACTAATTTTACTCAGTGTTTCCCCACATATTAACTAAGGCTAAAACTCTTTGGCATCTACAAATCATATTTCAATTCAAGAAGATTATTTTGCTTTTCTGTTATCAAAAGTACAAATATAAAAGAGTAGTACATATCATACTTCCATAATTCAAACTCTGATTTAGCTAAAGGTATACCAAGTTGTGGTGTCTATACAGAGAACTATAAAATAACTGCGCTGTAGAAATATCTCCACCAGCATGTGAACTCATTGTAGTTACTATCATTCATATTTTGCTATTTCTCTACTGTTTAATAAATACATTATCATCTCTCTAACCTGGGAGTTTATATCAAAATGTGATACTTACTCGAGAGTCACTGTAAGGCCAAAATTAGTCTGGAATACATCTGAAGAGTTATTCTTTACTATTACCAAGGAAAGGGAAAATCCAGATTCCTTCTGAGGTGCTAGCACATTGTACCTAAGGGTGGCCTGGAAAGAATAGCAAATCATAAGAAAAATCATCCTGTAGTAAGAACTGAAGGATGTGTTATTTCTCTATTTCCATTATTAATGCACTTTACATCTTTACTATTAGGCAATTAGGCTAAATTAAATTGTTTAGTTTTCAGAAGACACAGAATCTTTAACAATACAATTTAATGAAGATAGAATACTTTCTAACCACAATATTCCCTAAGAAACTTCTGTTAGCCAGCTATACTAAAAGTGAGTACCTCCTCATAAAATAATTTGCATTTTCTGCTATTGATTTGAAACCATAAATGACAGAACAAGTAATCATGGAAATATATGAAATGGCAAAATAACACTTCATATATGCCTGCATAGATAATCTGACTCTTTTACTGGCAAACATTCACTTCCCTTCTAGGTTGATTTCTATTACCTGGATAAATGCACAACCTTGTCCTTCCACATCTACTGTGTATTGTCCATGTGCTTTTGTTAGTTCTGAACGTTGGACCAGTATGCGGTTCTCACTGTTAACCTGGAAAACCTCATTGGATCCTTCACTACTCAAGGTGACAGTGTTTTGATCATTAGAGAAGGTTAACTGCTTGTAGAGTGTTATGGCAAGAAGACAGACTGCTGTGTCCTGTACAAAACAGTAGAAGAAATAATAACCCAAGCTTAGATATTATACAATATTAGTCATCATTTGACCATGAACTTTAAATCAATCCATAGAAATATTCCTAAAACAGGTCAATAGAACACCATGGCAATATCCTGAAAAATAAGAAAATATACTTGCTTATGCAAGTTGCTTGCATTTAAATTAATCTTTTTCAACAAATCTTAGATTTTAGTTTTCTAAAGGATTTCATAAAATATAATCTCTGCTGTTAAAAACAGTGTTAAATTTTTTCTAAAAGTTAAGGTATCATATAATTTGGCGACCCCATGGTAGCCTTGGATAATTCTTTTTTTAATTTAACTTAATATTTTTATATCAGAATATTATGGGGGTACAAACATTTTGGTTACATATAATGCCTTTGCCTCACCCAAGCCAGGATTACAGGTGTGCACTTCCCCAATACAGTGTGCTCTGCATCCATTAGTTGCGAGTTTACCCACCTCCACCCCCCACCTGACCAGCACCTGATGAATATTACTTCCATGCGAGCACCTTAGTACCAATTTGATGGTGAGTACATGTGGTGCTTGTTTTTCCATTCTTGTGATACCTCACTTCAAAGAATGGGCTCAAGCTCTATCCAGGATAATATAAGAGGTGTTAATTCACCATTGTTTTTTGTAATTGAGTAGTAGTCCATGGTATATATACCACATTTTATTAATCCATTCATGTATTGATGGGCACTGGGGTTGTTTCCACATCTTTGCATTGTGAATTATGCTGCCATAAATATTTAAGTGCAGATGTCTTTATTATATAGAATGTCTTTTTTTCCTTTGGGTAGATGCCTAGTAGTGGGATTGCTGGATCAAGTGGTATTTCTATTTTTAGCTCTTTGAGATATGTCCAAATTAATTTTCACAGGGATTGTACTAATTTGCAGTCCTACCAGCAGTTTAAGAGTGTTCCAATCTCTCCACATGCCATAGATAATTCTTATGTCTACTCAGATTCAAAGAAGGGAAATCAGCATCAGAAAACATCTTTGGTGATTCACTAGTCTATGGTTTTACTCTGAAACTAAGACTATAAAAGGAGGAAAGTAAAAATTTTCCTTGTGGAAATGAGAGTACATTTTCTTGTGCTTTTAATTTTTTTTCTTATTAAGAAAAGATATTAATCATTATATGTCATATCCTTTTCTCCTGTTATATATTCCTTTCATTTGCTTTTTCCAATGTATAGACCACAGAATTAGAGAAATTTTTCCTTTTTGTCAATATGCAGTTTGACCATCATATCATCTGACATTTAACACACCACTAAGACTCTGGTATTTATGAAGAAAATCTCTTTCAGACAGATTACATTCTATTTTTATTGTGTCAATGGAGATATAAATTGGGCATAAATTCTTTGAAAAGTAAGCCTCATTTTATTCATTTCTCTATAAAGACTTGCTAGTAAAGTGTCTGATACATAATAACTATACAATAGATAACTGTTGACTAAATAAAATAGGATTTATAATATCAAATTTTCTCATTTCAGGGAGCATTTCTTGTGATTATCTTTGCTATCTAGATTATTATAGAGTATTATCTTCTGCATTAAACATGATGTTATTAAAAACAAAAATAAATAAACAGAACTCAATTGAACTGAAAAGCTTCTGCACAGCAAATGAAACAATCAACTGAGTAAGTAGACAAGCTACAGAATGGGAAAAAATATTCACAAAGTATACATTTAACAAAGCACTAATATCCAGAATCTACAAGGAACTGAACCAAATCAGCAAGAATAAAACAAATAATTCCATTGAAAAGTGAGCAAATGACATGAAGAGACATTTTCCAAAAGAAGAGATACAAATGGCCAACAAATATATGAAAAAATGCTCACAATCACTAACCATCAGGGAAATGTAATTTAAAACTACAATGGGATACCACTTTACCCCAGTCAGAATGCCTATTATTAAAAGGTCCAAAACCAATCGATGTTGGCACAAATGCAAGGAAAAGGGAATGTTTATACACTATTGGTGGGAATGTAAATTAGTAAAGCTCTTTGGAAAACAGCATGGAGATTCCTCAAAGAACTAAAAGTAGGTCTACTATTTGATCCAGCAATCCCACTACTAGGTATCTACCCAGAAGAAAAGATGTCATTACATTAAAAAGATACCTGCAATCGTATGTTTATCACAGCACAATTCACAATTGCAAAAATATAGAATCAATCTAAGTGCCCATCAACCAAGCAGTGGTATATACACACTATGGAATACTACACAGGCATAAAAAAGAGTAAAATAAATGTCTTTTGCAGCAATTTGAATGGAACTGGAGGCCATTATCCTGATGAAGTCATGCAGGAATAGAAAACAAAATACCACGTGTTCTCACTTGCAAGTGGGAGCCAGGCTGTGGGTATGCAGGGGCATACAGAGTGGGACAATGGACACTGGAGACTCAGAAGGAAGGAGGGAAGAAAAACTACCTTTTGTGTGCAATGTACACTATTGGGAGACAGGTACACTAAAAACCCAGACATCATCGTTATACAATTCATCCATGTAACCAAAAACCACTTGTCCTCCTATATCTATCAAAATAAAAAATATATATATTGGTATTTATAATAGGCCCATATCAATTACCTGGGTGGGAGAGAAGCCTCCGTGGGAATCCATGTGTTGGGCCAGCCACTGCACAATCTTACTAGCATAGGTGAGGTCACGATTTTTCCGGGAAATGACAGCCAACAACACATAGCAAGTCTTCTCAGTCTCAGCAGAAGGTGCCCAAGGAATAAAGGGTGGGAATTCTTTTGTCTTGGCTTTCTTCTCTCTTTCCCAGTATATAACATTATCTGAGAAAAAGGAAGAATTTTCATATACTCCCTATGAAATGCGCTGGTTACACATAAGGAGAATACCAATTCCATTCTTGGCTTCTGTAGCGGCTGAATTGTGTCCCCTTAAAATTTATGTACTGAAGCTCTAAACACTGGTACTTAGGGATGGGACTGTATTTGGAGATAGGACCTTTAAAGAGGTGAGTACATTAAAATGAGGCTGTTAGGGTGGGCTGCAATCTAATCTGACTAGTGCCCTTATAAGAAGAAATGTGGACATACAGAAGGGACACCAAGGATGAACACACACACAAGACCACGTGATGACAGAGGGGGAAGACAGCCATCTACGAGCAAAGAAATCACACTTGCCTTACTCCAGAACTGTGAGAAATAAGTTTTTGTTATTGAAGTCATCCAGCCTGTAGTATTTTGTTATGACGGCCCTAGCAAACTAACACATTCTTAAATAGTAACTTCCTAAGGTCAAAAGTAGTATGTGACTAAGTTTAACAAGTAGTTGTTATTGTCTATGGCATGGTCACCATGCTTGATTACCTTTCTTCACTCATTTCAGAAGAAACTATTAATAGCATAAAAGAGAAAGAGGGAAATCTAACACATGTAATATTCTCTAAAGGGCCACTGATAGATACTAGAAGAGAAACAGAAACAGAAACATCCTGGTGAAGAGAGAGTTCTATATGATTGCTTAGCAAATCTCATCACTCTTTTCAAGATCATGTCCATTAGCAAAAATGAATGATAACACTTACTGATTTTTGTGGCAGATTGATCCACCACCTGGAGTAAGGATTCCGCTCGCTCCTCTTTTCCAGCTAATGTAAAAACATAAGCTAGAATTGCATGATTATAACCATTAGCGACACCATTTTCCACTGCCTCCTCTAGGCAAAATAGCCCGTTTTGTAGAGCAGAAAACTAGTCAGAAAGAAGAATAATATATTTTAAAATGATACCTGAACATTTTATCAGCTTGCTGAATATTAATACTTAAACTAATTATTGTTTATAATGTTTATATCCTTGAAGTATATTTTACATATGAACCTATTCATGTATACACATATGTATTATTCTTTAAAAATATCATTAAAATAAATTTGTCATGTCATCATTAGTGAGAAATAAGATTTAAGTAGTAAGAAAATGGCAGTTTTTGTATCTAATCAGTAATATTTTAGCTATAAATATCTTCTATGTGGCAAAGCATATAAATTTATTTTTAGATCTATAATATTTTACTCTAATTCCTAAAAATAGAGACTTATATTTCTGAAGATGATTTGCAAAATATAATAATGACCCTGAAAATTCCTAGTATCTTAGTTTAGGAATAAGACTTTAGAATCAGATAATCTAACCTATGGATTGAGAGATCGCTGGGATGAGCCACTCTTAAATTGAAAGTATTTACTCGGATTGTTTAGAGAGAAGGAGAATCCTAGGTTATGGCTTTACATAGAACAGGGGTTCTTAATTTGAAATTCATGGCTAAAATTCAGGAGTATTGAAATACCTGAAATTGTATGAATAACTTGTGTATGTGCGCATGTGTGTATTCTCCCTGGGTAAAAACCAAACAGTGTTTGTTCATCAAAGGAGTCTTATCAATCTAAAAGGTTTGAACAACATCATTTTAAAGGGTGATACTGAATGAAATGTTCTATTTATGTTGCATCCAGTCTTAGAATTTCAGTTCACTCTGAATTTAGAGTCTATTTCATGTGCATTCATCTAAGTGAAATTAGAGGAGGATGGGAATGGGAATCCGTACAGTGAAATTGAGCCCAGCTTCAAAGAGGGATCCAACAATAAATGCAGTGAGGAAAATGTCCTTTTCATCTCCACCCTAAAAACAAAGAAACAATGAGTCATATAGGATAGCAGAGCGCAAAAGAACAGATAATCTTCTGAAGTGAAACTAGTTATGAAAGAAACACTGGGAACAAGTGCCATTATTCATTAAAAAAAATACCTGAATATGTGTAATTTTTAAATTAGGTGGTTAATAGCCATACTACCTGAGAAAGAATCCATTCTGCTTTATGTAATCATTAAATAAAAATAATACAGTTAATTTCAAGTATACTAAATGATGTATATAACCATATTTAAATGGCCTGGTGTTAAGCATGCCTTCTAAGTAATTCACAACTCTAACAGCTCTATTCGATGTTAATTCAAAAAATGCCAACAAAGAATTTCTGATGAGGCATAACAGAAATTTGCTGTAAAGCTTTCTGAAAATCCCTGGAAAAGTACCTTATAATAGTCAGGTTTCAGATTCTTGCAGCATAAAATTAGAAAAACATTTTATAATCATGTGATTTGCAAACTGTGCATAAAAGTCCCCTGGGGAACTGAAACATTAGATAAACCAGCATCCACACAAGAGATTCTGATTCAAAAACTCAGAAACAGGACAGGAAAATGAATTTTAATGGGTGCTCTAGGGATTCTGATACAAGTAGCATTCTCCTGCATTTGGGTTATATCCATCTAGTATAAACCTCTATCAGCAAATGGCAACCTCTCTTGCCTTCAGAAAAGAAATAGTTCTGAGGAGGTAAGTTTTCAAGTTGATAACTCACATGGTAGGCACTAAAATAAGATTTGGGGACCTACAACACATTTAAATTACAGAATGTGGTATCACCATTCCTCTCAATGTAAGTTTTTGTTGCTATTTTTCCCCTTCTTTCTACCTCCCAACTCCCCCACACCCCGCCACACACACACATTTAATTACAGAGAAAATATTGGGTAAGATAAAAAAAAAAAACTGAAGCAGTGACCAGCAATGAATCCAATAAGAAGAAAGATGTGGAGAAAAGGCTTTAGCTAAGAGAACAAGAAAAAGGTTTTGATTTTTCTACATAGGAACAAGAGCTCTTCTCCATGAGGGTCCTTCTTGTGAGAAATAGGTTTGGAAAAATGTAAAGCTACATCTCTCCCACCAATTACATGAGTAAAGCAATAAGAAAACAATCTGTATTAAAACGAAATACCATAAGGTGTTGCCATTCACCTGTATTTTGAGGTAGATTAGATTTACATTCTGTAACTTAAGAACAGGAGTGGCGATTATGAAGAAGGATGCAGAAGGAAAGCTCAGGATATTTCAGGGGCTATCAGGACACAATAAAATATCATGATAGGGGATTTTGAGCATCCAGAGGAAACAAGTTAGGAGAATAAAGGAAACAGAAGATGGGGTGTATGGGGCAGTTCCCTGCGAAGAATGGAAGTCAGAAAGAAGGGAGAATCCTGGAGATTTACCTAAAACATGGACAGGAGAAGCAAAGGGGTTTATTCTGCCAAGGACATACTTTACTTTGTTTGTAGTTTGGCTTGGGGCAAGCTAAGCCTTTGTGCTTTTCCTTGAGAGGGTATTGGAAAAATTTGTTGCATTAAAACAGTGCAAATTACTAGATACTCTTACTAGACCTTTCCTGCTATCTGTGAATAGGAATGAATTCACATTCCTCAGATAGTCAAGGTTCCCTCCCTTAATATATTGCTTGGCTCCAAATTTATGAATGTTTCCTCTCTAGCTTCCCTTTCTCTCCCTTCTCTCCTCTTTGCAGTTTATTTACTGAGGAGGATGGACTCCAGGAAAGGACTAAAGACCAAGCAAGGCGATCAAAAGATTGATGAGGAATCAGACGTAGGCCGTGGTTAAACACACAGATAGCAGGAATGATGCTGCTCACCAATCCACCACGCCCTATGACCACAGTGGATTCCGATGGCATGACATTCACAGGAGAAGAATAAGGAAGAATAGTCACGTTCCAGATGAGGTAGGGGAAGGTAGGCAATGAAAAAGAGCAAGGAAAGCCCAGTTCTGTTAGTCTCTCACCTCCCAGGCGTTGCTGAAGGACTTGCTATCATTTTCAAAGCAGCCGTTACTTTTCTGTTTGCTTAAAAGCCAGATTAAGGTCTGTTTTTGAACATTTTCATCAATGAATACATATTTTTTCATCCTTTCCAATGTCTTAAAAGTAAGGGCACTAAGCCTATAATGCAAATCACCAGAGTAAAAGTGAGACAAAAAAGAAATGATGATGTCTGCTATTCCACGGGTTCATCACCACTGCTCCCTTTGTGTAATGGATGCGTTCAACTTATCCAATGTTGGCTGCAACCAGTCTTTCTCAATTGTAGCTTTTTCCTTTTGGTAAGTAAACTATTATGAATAGCAATAAGTAAAAATTAGAGTAATTTTCAGCATGTTTATACACAAAGGTCTTACAGCATAGTCTATTAGATTACCCATACATGAAGACAGAATGCTTTGGGACTTGCTAACTCACTTACCTGAGTCTATATGGGACTCTCCTAAGTGCAGAGGAAGAGGTGCCATTTTCCATGGAATTAACTAGCTGTATAAGTTTTGGGGTCTATCACTAAATGGTCAGACTGCTAAGCAAATTGCCATGAGATGGTAAGTATATTGTTGCATTAGAATAATCAAATCTTTCAATTTTGTGATTCTCCTCTGTAAATTCACTTTGAAACCCTGTTTGTTTCCAAATCCTTACTGAACTCATCCCCTCACCTCTTTGCAAGCCTTTCTTAGATAATTCCTATATTATTTAAAATAAAATTTTTTTATCTCTTACCATATGCTTCCTTCCCGATTTGTTGCCCAAAACATATCATATGAACCATCAGAGTTTTTGAAAGACAACTGGTTTTGATAACCTAAAATACAACATTGCAGAAAATTATTTTTTACTCTAAGAAAGTTAGGAGAAAAAGAATGGTGTAGTACAAGTCCTGGATTCTGGTGTTAGATGAAAATTACTAAGATGATTATTTCAATTTCAATTTCTGAAACTGAGTTTCTCTATCCATAGGGGGCAAAAGTAACTCCCCCCTTATAAATAAGGTTTTGGAGACAAATAAGACAGTACATATGAACATGCCTAGCTCAGTAACTAGCTCATCCTTGTGCTTACTGATTGTTTAGTATCTTTCCCCTACAGTTATTTTACTTCTGTGCTATCTTCATGAAAAGAAAACTCCTGGGCTTATCCTTATTATCAAATTTTATACTATTTATCCACCCTCTTTCTACACACAAATTCGATTCCTTCACTGTAATAAAACACAACTGAGCAAACAAATGCAGAAGTTGATAAATGCCATTTACAGCTACTATTAAAAACAACAACAAACAGCAAGGTGACTTGGCAAAATACCAGGTGTTAAAAGAAAGTAACTGAATTCATAATTTGAAAACTTTACAGTTCCAAATTATGAAGCTGACTGACCACACAGATTTTGAAGTCAAAAAGAAAGAAAACATAGGTAGGACTCAGAGTTCCTCAGTTTAGGTCCAGTATTCCCCAACCTGACAATTGATTCCAACTATTATGAGCAGAAATTACTTAAATCTTCTTACCTTTAGATAAGAGAGAGAACGCCTGAGATTTAAGTTCCTCTGTCAGCTGCTCAGTAGACTGCAGGTAGTCGAGGACGTAGGTATTGGATGCGAGTAGGGCAACATTCTGCTCTGCATTTCTGTAGGATATTTGGAGGGGATCTTCCAGATTCTGCACTGCAAGTCCTAGAAAATCTCCTAAGAACAGAAAATCAGAGAGTCATATTGTTTATAGTTACAATCTCAGCATTAATAACCATAGATAAAAGAGACAGAGTGGCAGTAGGCAACATTTAAAATTGAGTCTAAACGATGGAGACAAAGAAAGTTTCATGAAGTAATAATTCTAAAGTGGAGATAGCCAATGTATAGTTGAAGTTAAAGGAGTTTCTGGTATGGAAAATATTTCTGAAAATTTCATTACCAGAGAGAAAGGGAAGTTAGGAAGGTGTGTTTGCTTGCTTGTTTGCTTACTCATTTTTTGAGAAATTGACCTTAGGAACTAGAAATTTTGACCCATCCCTCTCCCAAATATATTAATGTTAATAATAAGCAAATCAACTTGCCTTTTGTAAAATAGATTCCTCCTTATACTAAGGAAATTCCCAGTATCTTTAACAGGCAAGTTTTTTCCGGTTTTCTAAGAGGCGAATTTAAGAGTTCAGATTAATGGGTTATAATAGAACTTTTGGTTTTCTGAACACCAGTTTTCATCTACCAGAACTAGTGTTTCCTAGCAACATGGTTTTAGAAAGAGTACTGTAATCTCTTCAGATTCCATAGGGAAACAAGCATAAAGGATGATCTGAACAATGATTCCTTCTAATTCATAGCTTAAGAAAATCTCTCTACCCTTTTAAGAATTTTTTTGAGACAACCTCAACCAAGATTTTCAAATCATTGTGAAACAAGAAATTTATTCAACTTACCCACAACAGTGAAAAAGCCTCTGGTGGATCCTTCTACGACATCATTTGGCAAGTCCAAAACCACCTGCTTGGAGGCTTTGGTACCTGAAAAGAAAATATAGATTAAAAATAAAGCCAGCAGATGTGGGGAGACAAACATATTAAAAGTCAGATTCCATTATCTATTTTTGTATTACAAGTTGCATTTTCCAAGGAGATGAAATTGAGGGTTTGATGTAGTTTGGAATAACAGCACATTCAGAAAATGGTATATAAATCTGTATGTTAGATAGTGGGCCCCATTCTCCACTAGTTAGTGCCTGCCAACTTATGGAAAAAATATTCAAAACTACTGACTATGACAAATAACACAGCTCACACAAAAGATAAAACTTGAAGAGTCTGATTTGGCATTAAAACCAGATCACCATCAATCAGGCAAAATAATACCCATGATGGCCATAAAACAGGAGATTGAGGGGCAGTAATGTATCTACAGGTTATTTCATCCTAAGAGTATAAAAGCAAAGATTATATGATGTGCTATTTGGGCATAATGATTTCCCATTGTCCAACACTGAGTGACAGCCAAATGGTAAGAGTTGTTGCAAATGCATAAGATGGGAAAAAAACAGGTTAGTTCACCAATGTCACAGGTGAACTAAAAAAATTTTACAAATATACTTTTTGATTATGCAATGAAGATAAAGCATGAAATAGAGTAATCCTGCATGAAGTATTTAAAATGAAATCACATGACAAGTGGACTAATGTGGAAGGAGAGGAAATAAACTAACCCTGCTGATGAATTTTCTTTAGGGCTAATTTGAGCACCTAAAAGATTTTCTTACCTTTTGTACAGATAAGGTAACTCTGGGTAGTTTCTCTCTCAATACCTTCAGGCTATGGAAGATTAAACAAAAACATGCACAAAATTATGAGTCTGGGTCATCTTTCCATTAAGGGGATGCAATCAAGCATCAGCCCATATAAGCATGGCTAGCACAAATTTGTCCCTGAAAAAAGACCCATTTATGGCCTCCTCCTGTCCATATCTACAAGTCACCAACACTCATTTTAGGCTCTATGTTCCCATAGGCTGGACAGGGACATTGTGGTCATTGTGGGGTCTATGCTGGACATGGTCATTGTGGGACACTCTCGACTCCTCTGATCCCACCCAGAATCTCCAGTAGACGAATAAAAGTGTTTTGTAGAGCAGGGATAAGCCCAGAGATCAGATAAGAATGCTTCTCTGATAAGCGTTGATTCTTCTTGAGGGTGATGGGAACTGCATAGGAGTGTAGGACAAGGATGTTTGTATCTTGTATTTCAGAATCAGTTTGTTTAAAGAGAAGGAAGAGAAATAGGTGGTACAGGAAACATCATGAGTTAGGAGCAAACAAAACATTGTCAAGACTGTTTCAAGTGCTAAGTTTTAATCTCCTGGGTGAGGTATTAATTAAAGAAAGGATGAACTTTATGCTGTTTTAATTCATTTGAAATGTTATGTCTTGTGTCAAAAGTAACTGTGGTCAATTAATTCTCTTCAAGGAGAATGTCCTTTAATATTTCACCCCTTAGGTATTGTCTGTTTCTTATCAGGAAAAGCTTAATAGTTTTGCATGTACACACCTCTACCAATAAGCTCTTGACCACGGTGTCTTTCCAGTTTAGATTTTGCTGCTCATTTGCTTCATGTGGGCAAGCACGACTTTGTTTGGACTCAGCAACTGCAGTGATAGTCACTTCACCTGGAAAACATCCCCCAATACAAGTTAAATTGACTATTGGTCCCTTTTGTAATGGGACATGATTAGTGCCTGTGAATCATGTCTTGAATTGATGAACCAAATTCTATCATCATACTAATACTTAAACCAAAATAACTTGCTTATTCTCCTCCCTGATTATAATTCTGTTTTATCAGTTTCAAGATAAGCAATTAATTTACTTAGTTAGAAGTTGAGAAATTTTAGGAAAAATGCATTCTACAAAGCCATCTGATCCAATTCCTTAATATAGATTGTTTATAAAGGTTACATATGAAAATAGAAGCACATAATATCAGATAACTGGAACTTTTAACTTTTCCCAAGATCAAACAAACAAAAATAATAAAATATTTACCCAGTAGAAAGGGTACTGAATTGAAATCAAATGCTAGCAAGAAATCCACTGTTTTTAAACTCACTGATACCACATTATATAATTAAAACCAATCTTCAATTTCCTTGTTTGGAAAAATTGAAAAAAAATTTTTTAGGTTTAATATTACCCATATTCCTATATACCAATATACATAACCAATGTACTATTATTGGTTTTTGTTTGTTGCTGGTGTGTTTTGTGCTGTTTCTTTCTTTTGGAAAGTCTTTGATACTCTACTCTTAGAATTGTGTCCTCCACTTAATGCCATAAAGCTATACAATTTTGTACAGTATTCTATCTCAATTGCTAGGGTAAGATTTTTGAAGACTTTGTGCAGTAGAAAAATCGAGAAGCTTACAGTCTAATAGAAAACATAGTCTGAGGCAGACCAACATCACTGGTGAACTAAAATGATCGCATATATATACTCTTTGCTGCTAAAATAATACAATGAATATGGGCCATGAAATAAAGAAAATTTTAATGGCACAATTCTTGAAGGAAGAGATAATAAATATGGACATCACATCTAACATTCTTCATTTACTAGGCTTTTTAACTTTTTCCTTCACCTGTATTTTCAATAAGATACAAATTTATTTTTCAATATTATAGATAACATATATACTAAGACAATATTCTCAGCATTTGATCCCCATCTAAGTGTTCAGTGTTTTTGGTGTTCCAGGATATATTTAGTGAATTTACAAATCCTAGCAATTCTCATAATTGATCATTGTGATTAACGAGCATTTTTTTGTATAGGTGGCATGGATCCATGATGGCAGGTGAAGGAACATGTAAGAAGTAAAAGAATTAAGGCAGCATTGATGACAATATGGCCTTCATTTGGGACAGGATATATCCAAACATAGAACTTGGTAGGCCATGCAAGTTAGCATTTATATTGTACTTTATTCACGTTATGCTTTTGTACAAATGAATGGAGGTTTTGCTCTACACAGCAATAGCAACCAGACATCAGATTATTAGAGACTGGAATTATTAATGGAGAATAAATAAAAAAGAGAATTAAAAATATGAGGGAGAAAATTAGGTTTGAATAGAGAATGTGAGGAAAATAAATAGAGACAATAAAAATGAGCTGGTTTTCCATGAGAGATTCACAGAGACACTTAGCTGCTTACCCAGTTTCTTAGGTTTAACAGTCCAGACATATGTTTTCTTCTCTCCAGCTTGGATAATCTCACTGCCATTGTTTTTCAGGGTATTGAGATTTGCCTCATAATTCTCAGATGCCTCCAACTGAACAGAAATCTAAAATAATAAAATAAATCATGGCAATGAGGGTGGCACTGGAATGTACATAATCATGAAACGCCATTCTCAAAACAGTATTTAAATCATTGCTGTGAATTAACACAGTTTTTTTTTTTGTTTGTTTGTGAAATATGGAAACAAGCCTTATCCCTCAACAGTGTCATTGTACATTTGAGATAAAGGAAATACGGCAACATTAAAGGAAAATATTAAAGAATCTTTTAGCTTTGTTAGATTTTTGCTTCAAATCAAAGAGAACGACTTACCTCTACACATGTATCCAGGTAGCTGAAGACACTGACAATCAAATCAAATTGTTCATTTCGAACAACGGAAAAGGGTGAGGCAATTTCAACAAAGAAAGACTGGGAGACTTCCAGAGTGGCTGTTGATGAAATGCCAAATCCAGCATCGCCATTCACACAGAAGCCATTTGCCTGCCATTGGGTGATAGTATCAGGAATGAGGAATGAAAGATTCGCTGAACCTGAGGAACTGCAAGGAGAGGTTATTGGTAAAACATGTGCTTCGTCTAAACAAAAAATCTAAATTTAGTTCGGAGCAAGCAAAAAGAAAAGTATTAATTGAAGGTTAAAAAAAGAGTCAGAGTGTATGATCAGGACATTAGATAAAAATCTTTTTTTTTTTTTTTTTTTGAGACAGAGTCTCGCTTTGTTGCCCAGGCTAGAGTGAGTGTCGTGGCGTCAGCCTAGCTCACAGCAACCTCAGACTCCTGGGCTCAAGCAATCCTGCTGCCTCAGCCTCCCAAGTAGCTGGGACTACAGGCATGCGCCACCATGCCCGGCTAATTTTTTCTATATTTTTAGTTGGCCAATTAATTGCTTTCTATTTATAGTAGAGACGGGGTCTTGCTCTTGCTTAGGCTGGTTTTGAACTCCTGACCTTGAGCAATCTGCCCGCCTTGGCCTCCCAGAGTGCTAGGATTACAGGCGTGAGCCACCGCGCCCGGCCTAGATAAAAATCTTGAAAGTGGATTTCTATAAAATTTAACCTTAGAAAGGTCACATTTCTTTAAACACCACATTATTTAAAAAAAAAATTGAGGCAGCTTATGTCTATCTGTATGAAATTAATGAAAGAGAAACTCTTGGTGAAGGAAAAACAATGCTAGAGAAAAAAAATCAAATGTGGAGTCAATACATGCAAATAAATGGTATTATATATTTTACAAATGCAGTACTGTTTTATGTGCCCTGGATTAAAATTCAAGAAATCAAAAGGAAAAGAAAATAGAAATGAAGACACATAGGAGAGAAAACTGTTCAAAACTCACTCAACACTGACGAGATCCCATATCCATGTCTCTGGGAAGTTTTTTCTTACTGTTTCTATTACAGCCTGCTCTACATAGTCACTGATTTCCACAGCTTCACTGGCTAAAAGAAAAGAGAAATGCATTGTATAGAGAGAATAAAAACACGTGTTTCAATAATGCACACCTGCAAGATTTAAGTACACCTGCTTAGTGTGCTTTAGTGTGAAGCAGCATAGAAATTTGCTCCTGGGGCTTGTTGCCAAAAACTGGAAATTTCAACCTAAGCATCAGCATTTTGATGCTCACATCCTTCCCATTTTTAAAAGCAACAACAAACAAACAAAAATAACACATAGCCTCCATTGTTCCCCCACAGACAAATTTAGAAAAAGTAATGTCTATCCACTGAATCAAGTTTCTCATTTGACATGCTAATGCCTGCCAATTCCACCACCTAACATTACTTTCATTAACCTTGCTAGTGCCATTAATATTACTAATTCTCAAGAACACTTCCTTTTGCTTGTCCTCTAGGCTGCATTTAACACTCTTAATCACTGTGTCCTTTTCAAAACAGTCACTATTGTTAACTTCATAACACCATGCCCTTCCGGTTTTCTTATTTTCGCCATTCTCAAGTCTCCTATGTAAATAAACTCCTATGTAAATAAACTCTCATCCTCGACTTGTTCCTAAGAGCTCTGTTTTAGATCTTCTTCTTCCTATTCACTGTCTCCACGTGCATATCCTCACATGTGCCTTCCATTGTAACAATTACGTGGAAGCTCCCTCAACCAGACCTCTCTCCTTAGCCCCAGAGTTGCGCATGCAATAGCCTTGAGCACATTTCTTGTGGATGCTTAACAGGCATTTCAACTGTAACAGCTCCGACACTAAACTCATTACATCCTCTCCCTGCCTCTCTGCAGTATTTCCCATCTCCAGGAGGGGTACCAAAATTCACCCCCTTACCCTAGTCAGAAACGTAAGAATTGTCTTTGGCCCCTCCCTATCCTGCCATCTCCCATAACTTACCAACCATCTAACAAATATTCTCTATTATAACTTGAAAACAGCTCACAAATCTATCCCTGTTTCTCTGCTTCCACTACTTTTTTATAGTAGTCGAAGCCACCACTGTCTCTCACCTGAATTTCTAACATGTGTACCATTTCATATACTCTTAAACAGCCCAAATCTCAAACCATTTTTTCACAGAGCAGCCAGAGATATTTTTTAAAAAAACATATATTAGAGTTTTTGCTTAAAGCTTGTCAATAGTATATTGTTGCATTAGGATGGGTTTCCAACTCTTTCAATGCCCTACAAAGTTTTCATGATGTCAGTCTACTCTCTTGCTTTAGCTTCCCCTTGCCTTGAGCCACACCTGCCATGCTGAAGTGCGTGCAGTCCCTTACGTTGTCTTTCACAGTGCCTCCCTCTCTGCTTGGAACGTCCTAACTTTTTGTGATGTGTTAGCATTCATCCTGCAGGTCCCAGTGTAAATGCTACTTCCTCAAGGAGTAGATAACAGGCCCTTGAGGGTTTATTAGGTCTCTTCTAGTCATATATATATATATATTTTCCATTTAATGCACTCTTCTCAGGTTTTTGGAATTACCTGTTTTATTTCAATGGTTCTCTCTTAGACTAAATGTTCTAGGAAAGCAGGGATGGAGTCACTGCATTTACACCATGCAACTCAGTTCCTAGCTTTAATAAATGTTTGCTGAGTGAATTTATATATAATGATTGAAGAAAGAAAAGATTAAAATAAATGACTTTGGTTTTAGTACATTTTATTCAGGGATACAAGAACGTTTAGAACGTTTAGATGTTTCTGATAAAGCTCACTAAATAAGGTTTAATCTAGTAGCAGAAAATCAGGTAGCTTCAACCTCTTGACCAGGGCTTCAAAGTGGTTTCCACTTCTGAACTTTATAGGGCCTCTGGAATACTCACTGAGTCTACCTTTTTATGAAGTTGTCAGGCCTTTCATTTTTCTAAAGTAGAATTTCTGACACCCACTTCCAGGATTAGCCCCCCTTAAGTCACTGGATTAATCTCAATGTGAGGCCAGAGGGAGGTAAGAAATGTTATTTAAGCATTCTCAGACGCATCTGAAATACAGCTTTGATTATGGTCCTCTCATAACAACTTTGCATCATTATAATGATCTTTTGGTGAACGATGGGCCCCTTATATGATGGTGGTCCCTTAAGACTATAATGGAGCTGAAAAATGTTATCATCTAGCGACATTGAAACTGTCATAGTGCAGCTCACTAGTCATGTGTTTGTGGCGATGCTGGGATAAACAGACCTACTGCACTGCCAGTTGTATAAAAGCATAGCACACATAATTATGTATCGTACATAATACTGAATAAATGGCTATGTTACTGGTTTATGTATTTACTGTGCTGTACTTTTTATCATTATTTTGGAGTGTACTCCTTCTACTTATAATTTTAAAAGTTAATCGCAAGACAACCTCAGGCAGTTGCTCCGTGGGTGTTCCAGAAGAGGCATTATTATTATTATAGGTTTCTGCCCCTGAAGACCTTCCAGCGGGACCAGATGCAGAGGTGGAAGACAGTGATATTGACGATACTGACACTGCACAGGGCAAGGGTAATGTGTCTGTTTGGGTCTTAGTTTTTCACAAAGCAGTTTAAAAAGTTAAAAAAATTTCAAAACTAGGAAAAATCTTATGGAATAAGAACATAAAGAAAGAATATGTGTGTACAGCTGTACCATGTGTTTGTGTTCTAAGTGCTATTAGAAAGAAATAAAAAAAAATTTAAAAATTAAAAATTTACAAAGCAAAAATGTTATAGTAAGGTAAGGTTAATTTATTATTTGAGGAAGAAAAAAGTTTTATAAATTGAGTGTAGCCTAACTGTACAGTGTTCATAAAGTCGACAGCAGTGTACAACAAAGTCCTAGGCCTTCAACTTCCCTCACCCTTCACTCACTGACTGACCCAAAGAAACTTCTAGTTCTGCAACCTCAATTCATGATAAGTGCCCTATATAGGTCTACCATTTTTTATCTTTTATACCATATTTTT
Source organism: Mirza zaza (assembly GCA_008750895.1). Lineage (NCBI taxonomy): Eukaryota > Metazoa > Chordata > Mammalia > Primates > Cheirogaleidae > Mirza > Mirza zaza. The sequence goes on from VSMD01070988.1 coordinate 109,165, forward strand.
ACTGCGTATCTTCTAAGTTTAGACACTCAAATACTTACCATTGGGTTACAACTGCCTACAGTATTTAGCACCTTAACATGCGGAACCGTTCACAGCCTAGGTGTGTAGGAGCCATACCATCTAGATTTGTGTGAGTACACCCTACAATGTTCACACAATGATGAAGTCACCTAATGACACATACTCTCAGAATGTATTCCTGTCACTAAGTGAGGCATGACTGTACTTCTGATTTGTGTTCTACCAGCAAAAATAAACTTCCTTTCCTATCTGAAGCTAATTCTTCTTTTCAGCTTAAAACATTTCCAGCCTGTCTTCTGCTTTATCCAACCCTAGGATGGCTAGTTGTGGCCAAAACCATGACAATATTCACATAGAAAATCCCAATTTTGTTTAGTTTTATCCCAAATACACCCAATTCGACCAATCGTTTTGGCATCTCTCTGACACAAATTCTGGATTACCCACCTGCAATTACAGAAGGGAAGCTATGCTGCAGTGCATAATTTCTTAAAGGTAACGGCCCAGAGAATGGCAGACTTCCTCTCATTGAACATATTTCTGGTTTGCGGTAATGGAGATTGGTAAAGACTTTCAAACCCATATCCTTCAAAGAAACAAACAACAAAAAATGTTGCACATTCCTGTCATGCAAGAACTATAAAGGGGGCATTATTTATATTGTAATGGCAAATAGATCATAAAGATACATTTTTTTTCCTGTGCTAGCAAGAGCTGAGATCTTAGGGGTCAAGTCACTTCTACTTGATTTACAAAAAATCTCTAATTTAAAGGGGAAATTATAACCACTGTGATTTATCTAGCACCCATTATGTGCTAGCATTTTGGTAAGTATTTTACATCATTCTTTAGTTAATTCAAAGGGAAAAATACTTATGAGATTGGCACTGTAATTATCCTAATTAACATCAAATACACATACGTGCGCACACACACACGCACACACATACTCAATGCACACTCAGTAAATCCCAGCACAATTTAGCTGGGACTTGAAGTAAAGTCTGTCTGATTCCCTGCCCCTTAGTTTATACACCTGTGACTTTAATTATACAATCCTTTTATGGAAGCCTCAGCACATCCAATTGATAGCTTCGGCCTATATGGAATCCAGACTCCATTTTAGCTTTTGATTTGACTATTTCCGATAAGATTTATTGTAATAAACTGGAGACTATCTCATTGCTTCTAATGAGAGGTTTTATCATTTTAGCCACATAATTTATTTTCAAGAAAACAGAGAATATCAACAAAAATTAATATCTCTTTTTTTTATAAGACAATTTCTGTGGACTCTATTAGCAGATTAGAGGTAATACTCTCAAGATACAGGAAGAGAACTACATAACTAATAAAACATTGATATGTATTATTTGCATTATAAATACTAAAATTTAAATTGAGACAAAATATTTTACAAAATCTTTAGTGAACTTACTCTAACAATATTATAGATGTCTCCATCTCTATAGTTGTTTGTAGGTATACAATACAAACCATTGTAAAACATTTCCTTCTCAGGAATGCAAGGGGCTGCCTTGCCATCATCAAGATTGAGACCATCATAGAAATAACCATGGAGTTCTATATTTGGAAGCAGGTTGTACACCTATGAGAAAAATCACATGATTCCCAATGATTTTAAGCACTTCTTTTACAATTACAAAATTAGCAAATGTTTCTGTCATACCCATTTATTTTTGCAAGAATTATCAATGGATGCTAAATCTAAGTGGGAGTTTTGATGAGGAGCAGGATATACACACAGTGTTACTAAACACAAATTGCTTATTAGTTCAAGGGAGAAAATAGCCAATGAAGATACAGGAAAACACTTTTATCAGAGTGATCAAAATTAACATCACCAATGATAGGCAGACAAATCTTATGTACCTTGGATCACATCCTGAAAAACAAATAACATCACTTATTTGGTATTTTGGCCAGGGATGCATACTCTTCACCTAATCATGGGAAACATTAGACAAACCTAAAATGAGGAGCATTCTATTAAAAAACAAAAGCCTGGTTTAAATTCTTCAAAAATGTCAGTTTCATAAAGGACAAAGAAAGGCTCTGTTGCAGATTAAACAGATTAATGAAACAGATTAATCTATTCTAATTAACTAAAGAGACATAGCTACCAAAAGCAGTGTGTGATTTTGTCCTGAATCTTGCACTGAAGGGGAAAATATGTGATGGAGAGGACAACTGACAACAATGGAACATAGTTGGCAGACTGGATCCCAAGCATCGAATCAATGTTAAATGTCTGGAGTTCGATAACTGTATTATAGTTACGTAGTAGAATATCCTTGCTGTTAGGCAATGAGCACTGATATATCAAGGCATAACATAGGATGATATATGTAACCTACTCTCAAATAGTTCAGAAAAAATTTAATGCTATACACATATTTGTGTAGGTGTAGGTGTGGAGAATGAGAGAGAGATAAAAGGTGGCAAAATGATAAAAATTGGTGAATCTGCTAAAGGGTATGTGGGAGTTCTCTGTACAATTCTTGCACCTTTTAAAAGTATTTAAACTTAAAATTAAGCTTATATAAGATAATATGAAAAATAATATAAGCTTATATAATATGAATTGAAATGCACTCATTTATATAACATCACTTGATTTATGCTATTAATATGACTGTTGATAAAAAATAAAGGCAACCTCTTTTGGCTCTGATATATTCTGAGACCCCTGAAAATGCCTTTGGAATTTTTTTAAGGTTTTTTTTTTTTTGAGACAGAGTCACACTTTGTTGCCCTCGCTAGAGTGAGTGCTGTGGCATCGGCCTAGCTCACAGAACCTCAAACTCCTGGGCTCAAGCAATCCTGCCTGAGCCTCCCAAGCAACTGGGACTACAGGCACATGCCACCGTGCCCAGCTAATTTTTCTTTATGTTTTTAGTTGTACAGCTAATTTCTTTCTATTTTTTTAGTAGAGATGGGGTCTCGCTCTCGCTCAGGCTGGTCTCGAACTCCTCAGCTCAAACGATCTGCCCACCTCAGCCTCCCACAGTGCTAGGATTACAGACGTGAGCCACCACACCCGGCCATAAGGTTTCTTGATTTTTTTTTTTTTTTTTTTGAGACAGTTTTCCTAAGATCTTGCTACCTGTAGTTGTAGGAAGAATGAGCAGAAGCTATTTACTTTGGATCCATGAAACTCTTAGGAAAAAAATGCATATATATGTATTCCATATTTATAGACAAATTTGTCCTTTATTTGTTGATGCTTCTCCAGGTTCTGAAAGCTCCAAAACAGAAGTTTCTTAGCTCCCTTTAACAGGACAACTCTAATATATTTAAGTTTTGCATTAGAAAAATATATAGTTTATATCATGATTTATGGTTATTAAATATTAGGTTATTAGTGAATTTGATAGCTTTATATTTAAAAGTAGACTTACTGTAGAGGGTTGAAAGCAGAATACAAAACTGAATTTTCAGTGGGATTTCAAGTTTTTAAAATATATATGCCTTTGTAAAAGGTTTTCAAAATTATAGCAAAAATATAAAGACATCTAAATGTTAAGATTATGAATGATTTTAAAGATTTCCTTTTTTATGTCTTTGTGTGTTTTGCACATTTTCTACAATTAACAGGTATAATTTTAACCATCAAAAATGTAAATAATTGAATTAGATTTAAATATAATAATAAATTTCAATATTTGTATGTGTCTCTGATAAAAAATAAAGGAAAAACATAAAACAATTGTTAAATGAAATAATTTTGATGTACTTCTGGAATTGCTGGTCTGGAAATGTTTAAGAAATTACAATATCTATTAATAAATAATAACTTTAGACTGTATCCAAGCATATGTACAACACAGAGATTTCTTCTAACTCTATGTTTTCGCATCTTTGAGTTTTTTAAAAGGTGCATTGTCGTATAATTCCCAACCTGTTATAATTCTGTATTGATATGAGCCTTTTCTTGGGCCAGCCAAGAAAAATAACTAAGCGTAAAACCCATGAAGAAACAAAGGAAGAAAATATTTGATATTTTCAACACGTTCAATCTAAAGTAAGAGCATCATCTAAAAGCTAAGACTTGTGGGAGTCCAGATAAAAACGAGAGAGCTTACACTTTCAGCCAACAGCTGCTGTTCTGATTTCAGGAGAAGGACACTTTTATCCACAGCCCCAAGCGCACAGAGTGAGTCTGGGGCTGCTTGAAGATAGAGACTCGTGTTGGAGCCAGGTAGCCCCCGCTCCTTAGAGAAACTTATGCTAACCTGAAGTAGAAAAAGAAAAGGAATGAGAGTAGAGATAATGGTATATAAAATAATTTTAATAAATTTGGTCTTTTCCAACTAAATCCTTATACATTTCTGTACCTTTCTCCTGCCCACTTTCACCCTCAAATCTCTTTGCAGAGACATCTCCTTCACCACCCTCTTGTCATCTCAGGATCAGCACCACTGCCAAAGATGAGGCATTCTATATGGTGATTCTCTCATTCCCTAATAATTTAATTACCAACATTTAGTGTGAGATTTACCATGTAAAGGTTACTGTAATCAGAGAAAAAGGAGACAACAAGGAGCAAACTGCTCACCCCCCTCACTTTGGACAGGCTGAAGATAGAAGAAACATTACCTTGTTGTTAAAGCACTTGTCAACCTGGAATCTAACACTGTCAGCCACAATTTCTCCACTGGGGTGAAGGGTGTAGACAAACATGACAGCCACGGGGGCCAGATCAGCATCAACGCTGATTGGGAATGAGAAGCTTCCCTTCCAGGCTGTGTAAATAGAAGATCAACAGACACGGTGACAAAAGTTTCCTGGATCACAGGGTACATTTCGTTAAAGGAGAATGGCTTATCGAATGGGAACTACATGTACAATTAAAGAAGGTTGCACAATTTAGATAATAAAAATTCTGGGATTTGAGACATCACTTTAATGTACTTTAAGATCTGGCAAAAATAGAAACAGGTAAAAATCTCCTTCATGGAAATATTTAGTAGCTTACCTTGGGCCGTACCAACCATAGCCTTTCATGGACAAATTGAAATAAAGAGATGCTCTTCCTAACTTCATGACTCTATCACAATATTTACTTAAACATTAAAACAATGAATCTAGAGTATGTATTTTAAAAATGAATGTATTATATACACCTTTGTTTCTGATTTCCTTTTGCCCACTGAGGAAGATAGCTTCTTTTACCATCACCTGTGCAGAACAAAGAAAACACAACCTGTGACATATTATCTCATATGATATCACATTAGCATACTGTCATTAGGTAATGAATTATCTAATGTTAATTCTGCTACATAAAAAATGTTAATTCAGTTTTAACAAACAAACATTAATAATGAACTTTGCATTAATTGGACAAGAGCAGAGAAAGTGACTACAGTTGATTGAGAACCTATTATGTACTAGAAACTTTGTGAATGATATGTAGTGCAAAGTAGTACATAAAGCTCTGACATTGTCCAGACTGTCTGGCTTCCAATATGCCTTCACCTAATCATTGACTTTGTAACTTAGTACAAAATGTTTCCACTGTTTGCCTCTGTTGCATTATCTGTAAGATGGGATATCCATAAAGCTGATTAAATGAGGTAACACATAAAGTCCTAATAGCAGTGCCTCCCGTATAAAACTTCTCCCAGGAGGTAAGTCTTGTTATTTCCAATTACAAGTATACAGCTGAGGAAGCCAAGTCTGAGAGAGTTTAAACAATCTGCCCAAGATTTACCAACTCAGATGATAAGTAGGAAGGGGTGGGAAACTTAAACTAGGAATGTCAATTTCCAAATCTGTGTCCTTTTTACTCTTTAATACACCATAAAGAGACAGAATGGGTAGAACCAAGGGAGCTCATTCCGTTTTACTGCTTACCAAAATGAGCTTTCCACTTTACTTTCTGGTATCTGCCTAATATTTTACTATCATAAAGGGTCATAAATATTTAATATGAGTACAACTGAATGCTCAAGAAAGCAGACTCTGGATAGCAAGTTTTTCAATGTAAGGGAAACTTAAATGGTCTTAGATCATTTCATATGTGTGTTTGCTTGTTTTTAATGGATTCAATAGCAATTATCAGCAAAGCGAGGGGTTTGAGCTCACTCAGATTATCAGGGCATGACTGATGCACATTTTCTAAGCTGTGCTAAGCAGACATACAATCAGATAGAGTTCCAAGAATCCACCAACGGAGACTTACCAAATAGAAAAAGTTTACATTTGAGTCTTCCTTATAGGCTTTGCTGTCTAGGGAATAATGTACAGTAACAATCTTCTGTTGATTACATTTAAGCTGTTTTGGTTCAGGAACAATCTTCAAGAAGCTACTGGTTCGGGAGTAAAAGCGTGAGACTGAGAAATAAGCATCCGTGTAGTGGGGCGTCAACCAGCTGGGAAGATAGCAGCTCTTAGGTTGAATATATGTGGCCTGATATGACAAAAGAAAGTGAAGGATCTTAGAGCTATAAAGACCTCCAACGATAGTTGCTACTGCAGAATGGAAAGCTTCTTATCTCTTCAAAGCAGAGAGGAATCTTAGCTTGTGGCTGACATTTTAATGTTAAATTATTAGAACTGAAATACTAATAACACTCTCCTCTTTTTGTAAACAAAGCATGACCATGAAATATTACATGAATATTTCATTAGACCTACAATGAATCCTTACATTTTTTACTCTCTGATTGAAGTCAGAAAACTGGACTTACATTGTTTCTTTCAACTGTTTTTGAACACTGATAAATTGTTTAACTGAAAAATTCTGTTTAAGGAGAAAAGAGAGAAATCACGGTAGCTCCCCTGTCTATGCATGAAATGATCTAAAAGTCAAAAATCATCTTCATGTGCTACTTCTAGTTTCTCAATGGAAAATATTGGTCATTAGAGAATTTATAACAATTGTAATAGACTGTGAGCATCTCATCCTCTTGAACAAGTATTCTCATATTTAATGAACAAGCAAGTCATATAAAATAAGCTAAATTTTAAAACTTTATTAAAATATATCCTCGAGTCAAGTCATCTTTTAAGATATTCCTAATGTTTATAATTCCTAACATTCAAATCCTCTCTGGGATATCTAAGAGTCTTCATCAACTCTTTGATGTCTTACTTGCAGGTTAAACTCCGGATCGAATATATCTGAAGTGTCAATGGCAAATTGAGCTTCACCGTTCTCATCTGTAGTGTAATTTCCTATAAATTTGTTATTGAGATTCAGTTGCAACAACTTGCTCACCATAGGTACATCATTGGGACCAGAAAATTTAAGCTGTATAAAAAAAAAGTATTAATATTGTTAAAACACCAAATTTTCACATTTCTACAGAAACTAAAATTTTCTATTCATAAATGTGATCACTTACAATTTTCTTAAACTATAATAGACAGCAAGATGCTCTATTAAATATATATGTCTAAAATATGGAAACAGCTATAATTTTATCTGTTGATTTTTTTTCAGCCTAGGACTTTTTACAATATTTCAGACATAGTAATGCTAAAAATGTATCATGAAAGTAGGAAAAAAGTGGCCAGAAATTTTCAAATCTATTATTCAGAAAAAAGAAAGGGGAATATGTATTTTTTAGTCAAACCTACAGTTCCAAAATAAGGAATCCCTCTTCTATAGAAAGAGTCCATGTTCTCAAAGTTCACACTTCCAAGAAATTGAGTGATAGAAATAGAGGTCTTTTCACTGATCTGCACACCTGTAAGAAATGATGAAACACAGTGTTAGGGAGGGTTTAATTGTATGATCAAAAAATTAAAAAGAACAAATAGCTTGGGGTCCATGTGAGAACTTTCTATACACAGAATTATATTCTTTGTTTACATTGAAAAAGAGGTGTGAATGCTTTGAAGTATGTTTCCAGCACACTCTACATTATCTGGTTATAAAATACTTCAAGTTGAAGAATGAAATTAATATGAAAACATTTGAATCAGAAGCAAGATAAAAAGCTCTTAAGTTCCTGCCTCCTACCAGTCTACTCAGTTCTGGCTTTTGACTCTCTTTATGATGGAGAATGTCATAGCCATGTCAAATATAAGGCTTTCTGAATCTTTTTTATGCCTGCAAGATAACCGTTTATGTAGACTTTTACAAGATTTGAACAATATCTGATAGCAAAGTAAATACAAATGCCTTGTGATATCACTAAGCAAGTGAATAAGCAGAGTTGAATATATCTAGCTAAGTTACTATTAACCACACCATAAATGTGACAAATTTACCCATTGTGAATGCCATCACAATATTGATCAAGTATATTTATCTAAAGCACCTTATAACTAATATAATCCCAAACTTTTTCTAAGTAACAAGAAATAATTAGAAAATGAATTTGGTTTCCCTGCCCCAAATTAAATCTTACTTTCCTCTTTTTTAAAAAATTATTTTAACAAATATTTATTAAGTGCTTACTAAGTGTGATCTTGTAAATTTCTCACTAATCATTTCTGCACTGCAAATATCCCCAGTTGTATTAAATCAGGGGTTGGCAAGTTTCTTCTGTAAAGGATCTGATAGTTATTCTAGGCTGTAGACCACACCATCTTTATCACAACTACTCAACTATATTGTTGTAACTCTTAAGCAAAATACACAAATGAATGTGGCTATGTTCCAACAAAACTTCATTTACATAAATAGGCAGGGATCTAGACTTGACGCTCAAGATGTAAATTGTGAGCTGTTATATTAAATCAGAAATTAGACTGGCAATTGCTTACCAACTGATTTATACAAAGTTAAACAATGATAGATAATTTATTAGTTTTGTTCTACTACTTAAAAGGGAAGCTTCTCTGTCTAATTAATGCAGGTATAATTATGTAACATTTACATAATAATTTTATTTTAAATGCTATTAGAAAAAGCTTATTCAAAAGCAGCCAAGTTGACCTATTGGCAAAGATACTTCATCTTATTATTTTGAACAATAATTGGTCTGGATTTTGTGCATAGTGCTAATTCAATACTTTTCTCCTCAGTAAGCTTCCATATATTCCCAGGTTGCTCATAAAATACAATCATTACCTGTCCCAAATTCCGTAACAATTACACTGATGTGAAGTGTCATGAATAATCCAGAAAGATAGAGCTGGAAAACTTTTGTATTTACAATTTGAGAAACACAACCATTCTTCAACTGAAAAATAAAGACGAGGTATAACAAAAAAGTTCAAATCCAAGAGACTTTTTTAAAATATAGAGTTTTAGCATAAATAACACACCACCCTTACCCTCTATGGCTCTACTTCACAAATTTGTTGAAATGACCAAAGAATTAAAGAAGGAGGAAGAGGAAGAGAATATTTACATTAGCATTTCAAACAAGGCAAATAGGTAATCTACATTTTAGAGATTCCAAGGAAATTCTTCTGGAAACATTGTAGATGGGAAGAGATTAAAGGCTGAAAATGGAGTGAAATGGTATTTTAAGAGTAAGAAATTAAATCATCTTGAGAGGTGCTAAAAACAGGTGGAACAGAAGCACTCATCAAATGTGTAACACCAAACAGACACTTTTTAAGGCAAATTGTTCATTTAAAACAAGAAAAAAATCAATAGGTAATCTTTCATCAGGAATATCAATAAAGAAATATAGATTTAATTATATTTTTAAATAAAGTATTTATGAATTTCAAATTTAAAATGTTGAAGGATATATCAATTCATTTGATCCTCAAAATTATTGTATGAGCTAGGCCCTATTATTATTCCCATTATATAAATGAATAATCTGAAACATAGGTATGTTATATAAACTGCCCATAGTTAAAAGATAGTGGGGCTAACTAGGTATCCTGGTTCCAGACTCTATTCCTCTGAACCATCAACTATTACATCAACAACATCACAAAAAGCCATTTCACTTTATCTAATTTTAATACAAATTAAAATGAAATAATAAAAAGTTGTCAGAAGAACCTTATACTTTGAAATTAAGAGAAAAACATTTTTTAGTAATCCTTGAATCAAAGAGAAAATATGAAGTAAATCAATAAGAATCTAGATATTAGGGTAAAGGAAAAAAATGCCTTGCATCAAAATCTACAGTGTTAAGCTGTAGTTAAAGAAAAATGTAAAACACTGAATATGTCGATTAATAAAAAAGCAGTGAATATATTTTTAAAACCAAAAAAATAACTAAAATATCAGAAAAAGGAATCAATAAGATTAAAGCTAAAATAAATGTTTTAGCAACACAAAAGTATAAAAAAGAAAAAAAACAAGAACCAATAAAATAGATGAACCTTTCATAAACATGATTTTAGAATAAAGAGAACAAAATTGTATAAGATAGGTGCTGACACAACTCAGCATACAACTGGAAGAAAAAATTTGTTATATTGGAACACAATCAAAAATTAATTTTATGTCTATTAGAAAAATGGATACAATATTTTTAAGAGACAGGGTCTCTCTCTCTCTCTGTTGCCCGGGCTGGAATGCAGTGGCTATTCACAGGCATGATCAGTGCACGTCGCAACCTCGAACTTTTGAGCTCAAGTGATCCTCCTACTTCAACCTATCAAGTATCTGGGAATACAGGAGCATGTCATCATGCCCAGCTTTAATCAATCTTAAAAGCATACTTGGGTAGCTACAGGTACTAAACAGGAGCAGGTGAGACTTTTTTATAAGGATTGTAACCCATAAACATTAGGAACCTTGATATGCCAAAAATACCACAAAGTCAATGATTTGATTGCTCAGATAACAGAATTGAAAAAAAGATTGTTCAGGGGTGGAGGGTAATATTGGTAATAAATGGAAGTCTCAATTTCACATGAACTGCAGGAAAAATATAGGTAATTAAGAGTTCTTAAATCTAAATTGATAACAAAAATATGAAAAGGTACTCAAACTAGCTAGTAATTAGGTAATGGAAATTAAAAGAAGCTAAATTTGTGTCACATGTAAGTGTATATAAATGTAGTATCACAAAAGTGGAAAAACAAACACCACATGTACTCACCATTAAATTGGAACTAATCATTCAACACTTATGTGCACATATGGAAATGCCATTTCTCAGAAATCAAGCAGGTGGGAGTGGGGAGAAAGGGATGGGTTAATTCATACCTAACAGGTACAATGCACACTATCTGGGGTATGGGGCACACTTATAACTTTGACTCAAACAGTACAAAAACAATTTATGTAATCAAAACATTTGTACCTCTGTAATATTCTGAAATTTAAAAAGAGAGAGAGAGAGACTATGTATGGTTAAACACTGTATGTTTTCTCCTCACTTTTCACTTTAGTTAGCTGCAACTTTCATTAGCCACAAAATGAAGATGGTGTTAAGTTCCTTTTATAAATGGAGCCAAAGAAAGAGAAATATAATAAAAAATGAGTAAGAACTTTTATTTTTGAGTAAGATCATAGTCCATACCTGTACAATAAATTGCTCACATATTTCATTGTTTGTCTCACAATTGCTTGAAGGAAAATATTCTCTGCAGACCCGGATTTGGGCTTTCCCTTGCACAGGTTGGCCATAGGTGTACCTAGTTGGAGAAGGTATACTTATGATTATAGATTAACAACAGTAGAGCAATATTTTACGATCTTCTTCAGAAATTATATGTGAGATCTTTAAACCATGAGTACACCAATCTAACCAAATTCAATTAGACATCCTCATCTATTGGTGTGATTTTTCCTCAAAGAATTTAGGTAAAATTTCTCACATCATATAGGAATTTTTTTACTTTAAAAGGATTCAAATTAATTCAAATTAAATTGATAAGATATCTTACTTTCACTATGATATTTTAGATAGCTCACATTCTTTTTTTAATGAAAATACTCAATGATGGCGAAAAAAGGCAGGTTCTTTCATGCCAGCTGCTGGAATTTCACATTGGCACAACAGATTTGGTGAGCAATATGGGGATAAAAGACTAAAAGAATGTTATATATTTTTGTCTTGGTAATTCCACTTTTGAAAATCTTTTTTAAGTAAATCTTTCATAAGTAAACTATTTTTAATTCAAAAGCTACTTATATAATTACACATAAAGACATATATTACAAAATTATTAATTACTAGGAAAACAAAATGAAACAGCCTACATGTTATATAGTATAAGAACAATTAAGTAATTGAGTATAGCCACATAGAAATATATTTATGGGACAAAAATTGGAATTCATAAAAAGATTGGCATAATGTGGGGACTTTTTAAAAAATGATTGTGAATAGAAAAGTATGATTGCAGTCATGGAAAATGTTATTAAAAATAAATCACAATGTTAATGACAGTCGGTAGAATTAATTATAGGTAATTTCTTATGTTTTTCTTTATATTTTAAAAATGTTGGAACATGAGAATTCATTATTTCTCTAATAATTTTAATGTAAGCATATAAAAAATAAAGTTACATGATTAATCTTGTTTCTCGTTCTCTCTCAGCTTTGTGTTTACCTGTGAAGGCAAATCTCCTGAATAAATACTTACGTAGCACACGCACCCACTTGGAATTCCTCATCTGAAATAGTTACTGTTTGTGGTGCACTGAGCTTAACTTCAAATTTGGGCAACACTGGAACCAAAGAGAAATATACGGCAGTCCTCCCGTGATCACTGGTGAGCAAAATTTACTGCAATCATACAGCTAAGTATGCTTCCATGCACAATGTTTTTCCATACATACATCTGCAGAGACCATGTTTCAATCACCCCAAATTTTGTGTGGCACGAGTCTACCACAGTATATGATAGTGTCTCATCAGTGATTAATTCTTCCCCCTTCCTCCCTCTTCCCTATCCTCAGAATTTTACTTTTTTTTTTCTATTATAATTATTTAGATCCTTCCTAGAAGATTGTCGGGATTCTAGAAAATGGGATATTTCATAAGGGGAAAACGAAAGGCAGGGATCAGAATAAGGATACTGAGAAAGGAGTGAGGAGCAAGAGAGGATTGCCCATAAAGCAGGTGAAACCATGAAATGAAGGTGACAGGAAATCAAATCAAGCTTCACCTCGTTTTGCCTAAGTCTAACAGAAAAATTGTTTTGTTCAGCCCTCTGTGCTCTTCTTATATAGGACAACCGCAAATAGCAATTGGTTACCGTATCTCTTAACAGTAAATGGGTGTGTCACTGTCTTTCCTGATTTTCTTTTCACAACAATGGAGTAATCTCCAAACATTGGTTCTGAAGTCAATCGGAATGAGAGTTGGGTAATATTTTGGAAAGAAGTCACATTTTTCCATTGAGAAATCCTATTGTTTTGAGGATCCTGGAAAATAATGAAGAAATAAAAACAATCAGAGATTGATGAGAATATTATCCTTTCCTTCTATATTTTGGATACTTTCTGTAGTTATTGGAAGTAAAGAAAGTGCTACCATTTTATCAAACTATCTCAAATGGTAAAATCAACATAACTTCCTCAATGCATTTAAATTTAAAATATATCTCTCATAAGCCCAAAAAGGATTACAAAATCTGCAACTAATGCTTTTGATTTTGATATTTCTAATTAGAGTTACCTAGCTAAAGAATTAAAAACTCAATGTGCTTGCTCCAGAGTAAGTGCTCCCTAAAGCAGAGTGGACCCACACCAACAGGTGCACAAGGGGATATTTATCCTAACGAATACTTATGAAAATTGTCATGGGTTTTTCTTGGTCTGTATCTAAGTTGGTCATGAATTACACACTGCATACAAGAGCTACTAAATGGAAGTTCTATGATAAGAAAGGGTTGATAATGTCAGCCTTTCTCTTTTAGTTGCTTTCAACATATTGCCGCTTACATAGACCAGTTCAGTAAATTTATTGGTATCATCCAAGTGTTATTAAAGAAACCCTGACGAAAAGATCTCTACAAAGAAACAAAACCATTCTTTGTTACCTACTTTGTTTATATATATATTTTTCTTTACCTTTCCTCTACTAGAAAGTCTAGAAAGTTACACTAATTTCCCTGACTTCCTTTCAGTTAGGGTTACCCATGTGACCAAGTGCTGGCCAATCAAATGTAACGGGAAATCATTGGGTAGAAATTCCCTCTAAATGAATCAGTGTCAACTAGCATTGAAAAGATAACAACATACTGAGAATGGCAGGAAGGTTAAATAAAAGAAGCCTTGGACTTTGGTAATATTGTGCTTCTGTTGTGCTATTCTAACATTGAAGTCCCTACACTCAGCCTTAGTGGTTTGTGAAAACAAAAAATCTTTCATGTGGTTAAGCCAACTTTAGTTAAACTTTCTGTTACTTTCGATGGAGCACAACTTTAGCTGAATCAGGACGTGAAGATAATAGAATTTATATATTACTAATAATGCAGAACATGAAAATGGCTGATGTGATATTTTTTGTCACCCATATACAAGGTCAAAAGCATTTAAATTATAAGGAAGACCATTGTGTTTACACACATAATCATTAATGACAAACTCAGGAGTTCAGAGTATTGATCTGCAGAATTAGCCAATAGTAATGGTACATACTGTATACAGAGATTAAAACATGTATGTTGGAGGCGGTTGTTACAATTTATTAACTGATAGGCATAGGTCTTCAAATATTTTGAAGGCCACACTTCTCTAGAGATTGAAACTGATAGGAAAAGACTTCATTAACTATTTTCTGAAAGCAGGCAGTCCATTTTATAATCTCACCTTCTAGCATACTTCTAAAATTTTAGATGGTTTTGTTTTCTATTTCCTTAAAATAAGACATGGCTAAATTAAGATTGAGAAAGGCTGGCAAACAAAGTAAGCGATTTCAGAATATATACCTACCTTAGAAAGAACCTGATCTTTTATTTAAAAAAAAAAGCCCACTCTAAAAGCAACTGCCCCTTTATTTAAATCTTCATCTGGTGCCTAACAATGCATCTGCACATAAACACTTCTCTTTCCCTCTTTTCAGTAATCTTAGTTTCTAGTTATGCATCGTGAAAACTAGACACACAGCATTCTTTATCCGAATATCTAAAAAATAGATGAGAAAAGCAGATCTCTTACCTCAATTGTGATTGAAGGATACTGAAAGAGGAAGAAAAAAACCTATATATTAATACTGTAATAGTACAATATTTTTGCCAAACGTTGCATTGTAAAGATTATATATCTTAATTTAAGATTGAAACTTAGCCCTCACTTCTCCAGAGGTCAAAGTTTCCATAGCTAAAGATGCCAGGAAAACATCCAATGTAAAAGAAATCCCAAACTTCTTTGGGGAAGTAGAAAACAGGTTCCATGCAACCTATTTTCTTTATATGATGAAAAAACTTTAAAAAGTATAAAAAACTCACTATAAATTAAAGTTTTACATTTAAATGTGAAGTTAGCATTGAAGCTGTATCTATATAGGACTCCACGTTAGAACCTTATTTCCATACATATGGAAAACATCCTAAAGACTCTTTGCATAGCAATGGATTTGTTTAACTTGTTTAACACATTAACTGCCATGTGAGTTGTATTTAATTCACTCTAGTTTTGAGGCCGAGGCCCTGTGAAGCATATGTAACTCACACGTCTCCTCACCTTGGGAGCTGCTTCAACTGTTTTTCAAGTTTCATATAACTCATGCATGGAAAACAATAAAGAATAACAGATTTTCCATTAAATTAGGTTCATTTTGTTTTTGAAGTTTTTATTCTATTTCCGTAATAAAACACTGTGGCCCCAGGGAAAAATTTCTTTTTTCTAGTGTGGTAGTCAATGTGTTAAATTTCATTGTATCATCAGAAATTACTGAACTCACCAAATCCTTAATAGGCTTGAACTTGGTATCCAGTGTCACAATGCGAAATCGAACTAAAAAAAAAAAAAAAAAAAAGAGGAGGAGGAGGTGATTTTTTTTTATTTTTATTTACCCCTCAGGTATGATTTCTTGTAAATAGACTTAGAGATTAATTGCTTTGCTATCACAAAATACTGTGCTCCCTTCGCTGCTAGCTCTGATTTGACCCTTTGAGATTTGACCCTTAGAGGTTTGGGATCCATGGGGAAAGCTCTCTTACTGCACATTTGTAATTCCTCTGTTCACAATACTTTGCTGTTACCAAGGCCGATACTAGCTGCTGTCACCACTGGAAACTTTTACCCTAACAGCCCGTAGGGATATCTTCAGAATTGGTGGCAGAATTAGTCATAGAATAGCAAGTCTAAAACATATATGATAGGAGATAAACAGAATTTTCCTGGAAACATATATTGATGCTATCAAACAAGTTAATTTTAGCAACATTCCAGAGAAAACTGTTGTAGTTACTTTTGTAACATAGTTACATAATTCACATTATAGCATTCTAGTAAATCCAGAAGAGAAAATATAATTCAGCAAAAATCTCACTATAACAATTCTGGTTTTACATATTTTATTTCTTCTCAATAAATCATAAAAAGATATAATGTTAATCAGAATAAAATGTGTAGGTGCTTTCATCCAACCCTTTAATTTTCCAAATGGGAAAACTAAGTCCCAGAGATCAGAATTTACTTGGTAAAAACCAATAACTTATTAACAGAGCCAAGACTAAAACTAAACCCTCTGAATCCCAGTTTGGTGTTCTCTCTGCTACTTTTACTTACAACAGTATGAAGAAAATAGAAGAGCTAGGTTATAAGGTTTATGATTACTTCTACTAATGTGAATAATAACAGTAAAAGTAAATATTTTTTACGGGGTCATTATTGTACATTAGGGACTATTTTGCATTGGCTATCTTATTTTATTCTCACAGTATTTCTGTAATTGAGATACTTTTATCTCCATTTTACAGATTAAATAATTGATCCTAAAAAAGAGGGCTAATTAGCTTGCCCATTGGTAAATTATGGAGCAATGATTCAAAACAAACAATTGGTCCTCCACATCCCATGCTTACAACCATTATATTATGTAGGACTGCCACTAGAATTGGTAAACAGTGACAGTAGTGGTCCAAAATTTTATGAAGGAAAGCATTCAGTTACTGGAGTTGGAGGGTACTATTTCATAATTGATCTAGAAAATCAATAAGAATTCTAGAAATTCACAATCCTATGACATTAAGAATACATTTAAAAACCATCTATAAATTCACCTGTTTTGATTGTTCTCAATTTGGAGAATGCATTTCTCAAATCCATAATAAAAGGAAACACAAATATTGACTTACCCTCCTCTCCAGATTTATAGATGGGTTTATCTGACTGGATAAAAGTTACCATCGCCTCTGAAGTGATTGCTACAGACCTCCTTTCAGAGATTTTAAGAGTCTCTCCCTTGGCCAACAAGGTCACAAAAGCCAGCTGTTCGGAGGACTTCTGAGAGACCTGGTTATGAAGAAGAGCAGAGAATGGGAAACATCTTAGATGTTTAGATGATGAACAGTGTCTTAATTTGGCTTCTTAGGATAAGAGAGACTCGTAAACTCATTATTTCCTCATAAGAGACTTAATGATCACTGTTACAATTCCTTTATTTAGCATGAGGACACTTTCTAATGAACTATTTTTGTATCTTCTTGCCTTTTAATTTTGTTTTTTTGTTTGTTTCCCTGAGTCCCAAGCCTTCTTTTCTTTACCCACATTCTCTTTCCTCAGTCTGTAGAACAATTTTACTATCTAAAAAGCAGTAATTATCTTATTATTACTTCCTGTAATTGAAGAATGGCATTACTTCGCAGGTTTTGTTGCATGTGTAAATTTTCCTTTTATTTCTTACCTCTTGGCAACTCTCCAATTTTCCTCCTTAACTTCGCCAATTCATCCAAAATAAGATTTACTAACGCTCTAGAAATAATTTTTTAAAAAATAATTTAATCTTTCCATCTGAAGTTCCAAATTGTCAAGTTCAGTGCCTTACCTTGAAATCTGCACAAGCATAGAAATTATCCTTTTCCACAGACTGGTCAAAAATAGTGGTCCTGGATCCATCATATTCTAAGACAACACTCAAGGATACAGATTCATTAAGGTTTAGGAGGTGGAGACAGGCTTTCTCTGTAGAATAACTCTGCATCACAGAGGAGATCCATAGGATATATTGCCTATGCAAAGAAAGTAACCAATACTCTAATCAAGTGTAGGAGAAATGGCGAGCGAACATCCACAAAAAAGCAATTTCCTAAAACATACACATTTTTCATAGACAGTATTACAATAAACTTGGGTATGCAGAAAGAGGTATCGTAGAAAGAAGATGACAATTCCCTTCATAATTGCTTAAAATTTATAGGGCAAACAAGCACTCAGTCTCAGAAGCTGAAATGGTAAAATATAATGAAATGTTAACATGAAACATATTTAATAAGGTCACTTTGCTAGTATTTCAATATAAACAGAAGGTGTAATATTCCCTTACGGTTCTGAAACCACAGCAGCAGTAAAATGAAGCAAAAATGTGCTCATCAAAATGGTAGGCACCATTTTATCCCAACGTCTGAAAAATATAGACTTCAAGATAAATATTCGTGCATTCTCTCTCTCTCTCTCTCTCTCATTAGAAACCAGCTGCCTCAACTCTCCACGTTCTTTTCTCCTTTCTGCTCTGCCTCTCTTTGTATGTTGTTGCTTTTATAGTCATACATAATGGGAGATCAGTTACTTTTTGGAGTAAGTATCACCGAAACCCACCAATCACATTTAGATCACTGATCTTATTACATGGGGGGTGGGGAGGTCACTTTGTATACAACTTCCTGCTTAAGTTCACTGGAAGCTGCTCTGTTTTTGGAATCAGTAGCACAGGTTGGACAGGAAGAAAGAGAAGAACAAAAGAAGTAGTTGTGTGACATTTATGAGTTCATTAGTTTATTTTAGCACCTCATTCACAGGGCTGACCATAGTATCAAAAGCATTACTACATAGGAATTAAGCACTTGGAAGAAAAATACTTATCTAAACAGCTGTTATCATACCAATTCCCAAATGGTAAATTTTCTAGGCTTCTGAGAAAAGTGGCATTACTGATGTTGCCAAAACATAGATGCAAACAGATATCTCAGTATAGGCTCATTTTACAGATAATTGAAATTGTTAAGTTATTCTTTTACAAATTCATAATATAGAATTCTACATTAATATGTGGATCTGTGTCCAACATTTAATATGATTTTCTTAGTAAGACTTTCTTTATAAAGTGCAATGTCCTTTTCTACTTTAAATATACTGAGAAAAAAAGTGAAAGAAAAGGTGATATACATATATGCACACACACACACATCACTTCTTGGGAAAAAACAAAAATGCTTTACCATAATTTTGATTGCAAAACATTTCTACAAGGTACATGAACCATGCCAAAAAAACTGGCAAACTTAGCAAAGTCTCCAGTATGTCACTTCTCCCATTTGTCTTGTCTTCCCACTTCCCTTTCTTTAAACATTCTTTTTACTTTAAATATTTATGGAGGTAATGCATATGGCTTGAAGGAGGTTACACTAGGTAAGGAAAGACAGGAACTGGCTTTAATCGTAGAAATCCGGCTGCAAAAGCAAATATAAAAGAAAGAACAACAAGACCAATTATAATACAGTAGATGAGGAGCTGTAATGGAAGTAGTAACAGACAGCAACCATGAAGTCTAGGGAAGGTAAGAACAGGCATTCCTTGTTTACTTCATATTCCAGGGCAGAATTGTGTTCATGAAAACCCTGACCGTGCTGCTGTCTCAGTGGAGTTGAGACCTTGTTCCCTTTCCCATTTCCATCTGGAACTTTCGTTTTTTTCTTCCTTCCCTCTAACCCTGCATAGGTGGCCAACTCTCTTACAATCTCTGCCACAGAGCTAATTAATCTTCAATTGTTGGTCTGCTCTGCCCTGATAGTTTTAAGGTTTAATTTCTTTCCATTGAGATTTCAAGCTGTTAGTCTCTGTTTTTGAACAATACCCTTCGCTTTGATAGCCTGTTAAACTTATTTTTGGAACCACCCTTCACACTACACTCCCCATGCTCATCAGATAAATGAAGTCTCTACCTTCCAAAACAACTGAAATTCATCAGCTTTCGCTCACTTGCCTCCAAGAAAAATGGCACCAGAGGCAAATGGTTTATAAATCAAAGCGACCTATTGTTTATCCCCAAGGCTGATACATTTAAAGCAATGGAACTTCTCTAAAGCATTTCTATTTTTCCAAATGTAAAATTTTTATGCTGAGTAAATGACTCATTGAGCTTAAATTTAATCAAATATACAAAAATATATGTTGTACACTATTCTTTTAAATTATCTTGGGAACTAGCATGTTCTCATGATAGCTTTCTCTGCAAATATGGAATACTCCTAAATAATTTTATCTGATTTACATATGTGGTCTCAGGCTAAAGGGCCATTATCCCAGATGATTCAAATATGAATACAACAATATCTATTGAGTACTTGTTATATATCACCAGTAATGCTAGGTTCTAGAGAAAATGAGATGAATAAGACATGATTCTCTATTAGAGAAGGGACAAAAGTAAGAAAGGAAGAGAAGCAGGAAGAAAGGAATGAATGAAAGACAGGAAGGAAGACAAGCACGGAGGGTGATAGGCTACGAGAGAGGGAGGAAGAGAGGGACAGGGAAGATGAAGGAAGGGGGGAAATGTAGAAGAGGGAGGATATTTGCTGGGCATTCAATATGCAGCAGGCAGGATGCCATTTGCAGGTATTTACAGTAGCTTATTTAATCCTCAGAAAGTACAATTCCAAATTTGTTACTTATGCTCACTTTATAGAGAAGAAAAATGCAGCATCAGAAAAAGTTGTTAATTTTCATAGGGTCAGCCAGACAGTAAGTAGTTGAAAGAATTTCTTTTAACACCTATAAATTAAATGAGATTAAAGGATATCTTCACATATAAGAATATTATAAAAGGACACCAATATTAATTTGTGTACTATATCTTTATATTCTGAATAGGTCTCTGCTGAGCAAAGGGATATATGAGAGAAAACAGATTATTACACAATCATCCCTTGACAGCTAATACTGTTTACGCTATTGGTGTTCACTCCTATAGGAACACTTCATTCATTTAGCACTTTTTTGTTGAGTCCCTACTACTATCTGCTGGCATTACAATAGATGGTGGGCTTGAAAAAGTGAATGTGTGTTGTTGGAGTTATCATTCTATCTGGAAAGACAGAGATTAATTAACTAATTGTGCAATTAATTATTTCGTTACAATCGTGACAAGTGCTACAGAGGAGAAAGAACTATAGAGTGCCATGAGTATGCATGTTGATGGGGACTCAGTATTGAACCATGTCCTGATGATAAACAGATGAATAAAACCATTTCTTTCCTAAGAAGAGCTCACTGTCTACTCAGCAGAATATGTAAACATAAAGTGCAATGCCAGGTGATACCAAGAATATCCTATATTGGAACTATGCGCAAGGCTCTAAAGAGTCAAATTAAAACTATAAATGAGAAAGTTGGGAAAGAATTGTATAAGGAGGTAACTTTAGAAATGGAAATGTTAACATTACGAAGTATTTTCCAGGTGGAGTAGAAATGGTAAAAAGCTGAAATAACAGCTTTTTAAAGAACATTACAGAGTTATAATTGAATATTCTGTGTTTTAAAAATAACAGTAGTACAGAGAAAAGTAACTGAATTAAAAAATAATAATAGTAGGTTCAGTTTTGCTGGAGAAAAGAATGTGGTATGAAATAACATTCAATGAGCCCATTGAAGAAGGTTCTGCTTGCCTTCTGAAGGGTCTTTTATTTGTGCTAATGAGTGTGAATGTTATGGTAAAGAGTAATGAGTACAATTTTTATCCTCCATGGAGAACAGAAAAGAGTGGGAAGAGTGGTAAGAAAACCATATAAAAGTTTGCTCAAAGACTAGCCCAGGCTACAGAAGTAAGGTCTGAACATTGGCGATATCCTTCCAAGAAATATTTTGGTCATTCCAATCCTTAGAACTTGAAGCTGTTTGATATTTGGTTGGAGAAAAGGAAGAGGCTGAGGTTGATGCCAAGGGTGAATGCTGTTGCAATTAGGCAAGGCAGGGCCGACAAAAGAGATGCATTGATGAAGTGATGATTTAAGTGTGATATAAAGTCTGAAGTGGCTGCAGTACAACAAAGAGGTGATATCCAGCAGACAGTTGAAATAACAAATTTGGCCTCTAGAAAAATGCTATGGATTTGAGAATCATTACTGTACAAGATGATATTTAATATTATGGACAATGATAAAATTATGCAGGGAAATCATTTATAAAGGGAAAGAAGATAGCTTATGCTAGAGAAAGACCAGTGAAGCTCTGTTCACCTGCTGCTTTAGCTGGCTGATAACCACAGACATGAGACGTTATGGGTGAATTTTCCAAGCACCACTGAGTTGAATCTGAGGCAATGCCTTGAAAAGTTGTTTTGACATTATATGTTTTACACATTTTTTAAACAACAAAAACTATTTTGTTGATTTTTCCCAGCTGCATCATTAGTCATAGTCCATTTTAAGAGTCATTTTATTTGGCCGGGCGCGGTGGCTCACGCCTGTAATCCTAGCTCTCTGGGAGGCCGAGGTGGGCAGATCATTTGAGCTCAGGAGTTCGAGACCAGCCTGAGCAAGAGCGAGACCCCATCTCTACTATAAATGGAAAGAAATTAATTGGCCAACTAATA